>ML800396.1:69516-82737 GCA_009831015.1 Picea engelmannii
TTCATAGGACCCATCAACCCTCCATCCAATCAAAAAGTTTATATACTGGTCTGCACAGACTACATGACTAAATGGGTGGAAGCCAAGGCACTCCATAGAGCAACTGAAGAAGCAGTTATAAAATTCTTATTCACAGACATCTTTACCAGATTTGGAATGCCAAGAGAATTAGTTACAGATGGAGGACCTTCTTTCTCTTCTCATGGGTTCAAAGCCACCCTTCAGAAATACCATATTCAACAGAGAATGACTATAGCATACCACCCCCAAGCCAATGGACAGGTGGAAAGCACAAACAAGGTAATAGAATCCATTCTCACAAAAACAATGAAGGAAAGTAGAAAGGATTGGTCCTACAGACTCCTTGAAGAACTATGGGCCTACAGAACTACCTGGAGAAATACTACAGGATTTTCTCCCTATGAATTGGTCTATGGAAAGAGTGTTGTCTTTCCTGTGGAATTCGAGATAAAAACCTTAAGGACTGCTTTAGCTGCCAACCTTGATCTAACTGATGCACAGACAGCCAGGCTGCAGCAGCTTAATGAACTAGACGAGAAAAGACTAGATGCCATTCAGCAAACAACTGTAATTCAACAACAAAGATCACAATGGCATGACAAAAATATTAAAAACAAGCATTTCCAAAAAGGTAATTGGGCTCTACTGTATGATTCCCGATTTAAAGAATTTCAAGGGAAACTGCGCGCAAGATGGTTAGGACCTTACGAAGTCGATACAGTATTCCCTAATGGAACATTAAGGCTCCTCACAATTGATGACTCCAGAACTCCATTACTTGTAAATGGTCATCGACTCTGTCTGTACCAGAAACTTATTTCTAAAGAAGATTTTAAGGCCACATGCATGGCAGATGCTCATTTTCTCTTCATTGAGGGGGTTTCTACCCCCAATAACAATTAATTCTTTCAAGATTGGTTTTCTTTAGTATTATATTAGATTAGATTTCATTTTTCTAATAATCCATGTCAAAGAAATACCATGCTACAGATGTTTTGTAGATTCCTGATCAAAGCACAGCCACCAGAAGAGGACGATTCCATTTCAGAAAGACGAGCCTTCACGATGCTGAAACACCGCTGTTCAGCACTGTTATCTTTCACGATGTTGAAACACCGTTGTTCCGCACTGATGACCTTCATGCTGCTGAAACACCACTGGTCAACCCTTCTCCATTTTCTACTTTTCTCTGTTTCCGGAACACCACTGTCAGAAACCCTCCCTCCTTCTCCATTTCCAAAACACCAAAATCACACCTTTCGTTCCGACAACCTTCTTATTTCCTCATCATTCTTCACTAACTAAACAATTCCGTCCAGCAATTGTTTCGCCTTTCCCCTTCCAATGCTGCAACACCATTGCTCAGCACTGTTCACTTCTCCCCAATGCTGAAACACCACCATTCAACACTTTTTCTTCCCACTCCTAGAACACTACAGTCCATCATTTTCTCACCCTCTGTCATCGACGAAACAATTCCGTCCAACAATTGTTTTGCCTTTTTCCATTGCTGAAACACCATTGTCAGCAACCCTTCATCATTTTTTTTTCACGATGCTGAAACACCACTATTCAGCATGTTTAACTATTCTTCATTCACGATGCTGAAACACCATTGTTCAGCACATTTGACTTTCTTCCGATACTGAAACACCAGTCATCAGTATATCTTCACTTACAACAGTTGTTCCGTCCTTCTCTGATTGCTGAAACACCAGTCTTTCACCACCGTCCGTAAGAAATCTTTTACGACCTCAGTTCGTCCTCCTAGTCGGCAAACCCTCGATGATTTCCACCACAACAGCACCATCTCGGACAGGCATGATATCTGGTTGGCTGAACGAATCAAATGGTAAGGCGAGGTATGTAAATATTGTGTAATTCAGTTAGGCTATAGTTAATGAGAAAGATTTCGCGTCATTATGACCATTCAAGTACAATTAGTACTAACCACACTTGATGGGAGGGGAAGTACACGTCAAATCCATGATACCATCATTTTACCCGATCTCACCGCCGCCATCCCAGTTCACCACCTTTCCGCGCATTTCATCACTATTCCTGCATGTAGTCCCTCGGAAATTCACTCTGAGCAGAGCTGATACACAAACTCTCGACGTTGTATTTTACTAAGCTAATAGCCATGGGAGGATCTGCCATAAGGAATGATCCTGCCACCACAATGTTTCTCAAATGCTATCCAGCAGCATATCAAATCTTCAAACAGGTAGGGTGGCTTAATTACTTCCGCAAAATCCAGTGGTATAATGAACAACAGGTCTTGCAATTTACCCTGAATCTGCAAGAGGACCATTCTGTCGTTGACAGGGTTTGAATATCAGTAACAGAGGAAGACGTAGCAGAGGTATCAGGCCTCCCAACCGACGGCACTCGAATATTCAGTCGAAAGCATATTATCAGAGATGTCCAGCAGAAATTCTTCCTACCTGAGGAAAGAATCATATTGAAGGGCAGAGGCGTTCAGCTCAGTTCACTACCACCTCCATGGCCGGAGGTCGCAAGATTTATCAAGCGTTACCTGACCTGCGAAGGATGATATCAGGTAGTGTATCAGCATCAAATCCTTCTGCTCTCTCATTTAAGGCATAACAGATGGGTCAACATCCCTTACTATTTACTGGGCTGTTTGAAAAATATGGTACCGTACTGTTGAAAGGCAAAAGATCCAACCCTGTCACTCACCCACCATCATCTTGTCCAATTACTCATTCAGAGGGGCTTTGCCCAACAAAACCCCCCAGTAAATAACCCACCTATAAACCCTCAACCAGCTACTGAAATTCCCCACGAGCAGCAACAACAAAACCCCCCAAACGTCCCCGAAGCACCCCATATCTCGCCCACAGAACCAACCAATCCAGTCATTTCCCCTACCCCACCCAATCCACCACATACTCTACCAGAGTCATCCACTCCCTCCCTTCAAATTCTCAGTGATGAATCTGAACCAAAAAATGTTCCCTGCCCTATCAGTCAGAAAAGACCTCCACAAAAATGAAAACAGACTACCCCCTTTTCACCCTTCTTGTGCAAAAAGCAGACAAGAGCCTCCATGAGGCCACCTTTTATGACCACTACCCTAGACACCCCACCTATTTGGCTGATACACCGTACATCTTCAACTTCCCAAACCCTTGGATCTTTGCCTCTTCGAACCACGGGCACTGCAACACAAGAACCAGATGCCCCAGATACTGTAACACCTTCTGTCTCACAGAAAGTAGCTGAAACACAAGAACCAGCTACCCACTCAGTGGCTAAAACACAAGAACCAGCCATGGCTGAAACACAAGAACCAGCCACAGCTGAAACACAAGAACCAGCCGCTGACATTGAAATTGAGTTACAGGAATCAGACGCCCAGACATTATTTGTTTCCAATAAAGTAGCTGAAACACAACCAGCTACCCATTCAGTGCCTGAAACACAAGAACCAGTCACTGATATTGAAATTGAATTTCGGGAGTCACAGACCCAGAATGTTGCAACACCACCCTCCTCAAGCAAAATGGTAGAAAAAACAGCCACCCATTCAGTGGCTGAAACACAAGAACCACCCACTGATATTGAAATTGATATACAGGAATCAGAGGTTGAAGGGGCTGAAACTCTACTTTTCCTGCACCAAAAAGTTGAAACACAAGCAGCAGCTACCCCTTCTGCCACTCCTTCCCAACAATCAGAAGCAACATTGGCATTTGTCTTGCAGGAAAATGATTTTTTTAAATCAGAACTGGATGCATATAAGCAGGAACTAGCGAGAGCCAAAGAAGCATATGAAAAAGAACTCACTTCGTACACCTTAAGCCGCATTGCAACCCTGGCAGCACAAACTACAGAAAGCACATGCAAAGAATATATGTGCTGCCAGTGTGGAGATATTTACTTTCAGGCTGGGTATACGGTGGTTCAAATTCCAGTACCAGGAGCAGTCCCCACTCCTTCCCCTTTTCAAGTCAATACTGCACCTGCTGCAACACAAGAACCAGTAGGTTCCATAAAGCTCAAAACCGAACCTGCTGCAACATAAGAACCAGTAGGCCCTAGCAAAATCAAGGATAAACCTGTTGTAACACAAGAAACAGTAGGCCCTTCCTGGATCAAGGGAAAAGTTCCTACTACTGTCAACAAGGCTGTGCAAACAGTGCCCGTCAAGGAAGTCACATCTCCTAGTCAAGTCAATCTCTCCACTTCCAAGGAACAATCTACCCAGACCTTGCCTAATCCCACTACTTCCAATGCTGAAACACAACTTCGGCCATGGGATGAGCATGCAGAGATACAAAAGTGGAAAAAGGAGTATGCTAAGACACAGGCCCAACATCTGCAAGTACACAGGAAAACCTGGATGAATCACACCTTCTCAAATTGGGAAGCATTGGACCTAACACGCCAGGAAGTTAGAGAACTCAAGAAGAAGAACAGAGATTTAAAAGGTAGACTGGTTCTGATCTTTGATCTGATGCACACACTAATGGCCACAAGGAAACCATCTTGTAACTATTCTTTATTTCTCTTGGAGAGACTCACATGGTTCCAAATTAAATCAATTATAGAAGGAAAATCCCATGAAGTAATACAACCAACAGATTTTGTCAAGCCTTTCCTAGCTGCCTCCACCAGGAATCAACACCTCTTATGTGAAGCATACTTTCATAATGAGGCTATTCCCGAAAATAGGCTACTCAATATAAATCCTCTTGTTGGAGATGTTCAACTTCGAGCATTCACTTCTTTTCTTCATAATCAAATTTTATGGCAGAGCGACTTTTTGGCTGCCAAGCACAATGAGGACAATAAACTCCTCTGCATTAGACCAGAACCAGAGAGGGCAGCCAGATTCATTTCAGAATATTATGAGGTATTAAAGAAACCAAGGGTGACTAAGCATGT
Source organism: Picea engelmannii (assembly GCA_009831015.1). Taxonomy (NCBI): domain Eukaryota; kingdom Viridiplantae; phylum Streptophyta; class Pinopsida; order Pinales; family Pinaceae; genus Picea; species Picea engelmannii. The sequence continues at coordinate 74,452 of ML800396.1, forward strand.
CCAACAGCTACAGTCAGTAGTGCTCCAAGAATGTCAACACAGTATCAGTGCCACAGAGATTCCTGCCCTCCAGGCCAACAACCTGTTTTGGCAGCAATCCACAGAAAAAAGACAACAACACAATCCTTTTGGTTCGGCCAACTTAGAAGCAACAATTTCAAGGGTACCCAGCTATATCCAGTGTGTTCAACATTGTGCTGAAAACTGGATAGGATAAAATTTTACTTCCCCCTCCTCTGCCTGCCAATAGAAACTTATCAAGTCAGTTATAAACTGCCTAAAAAGGCAGAAACAATAGCGTGGTAAAGATTTCAGGAAGTGCAAGGGTTCAAAACGCCAACAGATAGTACCGCCCGGAGCTACAGCTTGAGTAATTTACACGATCAGAGCCGGTATCACGACTCTGATTCAGATTGAGTTGCCTGGGGACATGCAACACCTTGAGTTGGGGGGGATGTTAGGACCACACTATGCACCTTTTTGCCTATACTTTTTGCCATTATTATACTCTTGATCACCTATATTTGAACCTATACTATCACTTTGTCTGATCATCTTACAGGTATACAACGTCCTCTCTCATTACTATATGCTTAATATGTTTTGCATAATATTTTACATCACTTTTGTACTTAACCATTGATTAGAAATGCATAAGTGTCCAAAACTGCAGATTTTCATTCAAGGCCTATTGTTGAAACACGGAGCTGCTACACAGTCCGAGGTCGCAAGATGCTGAAACACGGAGCTGCTACACAGTTTGAGGTCGCAAGATGCTAAAACACGGAGCTGCTACACAGTCCGAGGTTGCAGATGCTGAAACACGGAGCAGCTACATAGTCCGAGGTCGCAAGATGCTGAAACATGGAGCTATTACACAGTCCAGAGTTGCAGATGTTGAAACACAGAAGAAACTGCCAGAACCGACGATGCTGAAACACAAGGAAGCCGCCACAGTCAGCAGTCAACACAGTCAGAGCACAATTCACGTGGCTGAAACAACCCGTGAATTGCGATGCTGAAATAACATTAGCAACGATGAGAAGAAGCTGTTACACAAGCCGTAACAACAATACCTCGTTCAGTTCCTGTGATAGCATTCGGTTGCGCAAGACTAGGACATCCTATGCTAATTTAGAAAGAAGATCCGACTTAGGATAGGATTCAGATATGTATTGTAATGATTGTATCGAAGGAATTTCCTCTTTAAATCAGAGGAAATCACCATTTGAGGTATCCAAGTTTTGATGTATTGAAGCAACTCCAGAGAAGCGGGACGTGTTCTATTCTTTCAATTTGTAATGTGATATTTCGATAGATGAATATAAGACTGCTTTGATTATTCGTCTCTTGGGAATCTTGTGAGAAGGGAGGGCCCACCTTCATCACAAGATTCACCCATTAGTTAGAAGTGTGTTAGAATAATTTATGTTCATGCTTTGTTTAACTGTCGTTTGCTGAAACACTGTTTTAATGAATTTTGCTTTGCTGAAACACTACTGACTCTGTCTTAGTTTATTGAATGGAATTTGTAATTCTTTTTATCAGCAATCTTGTGTGATGATTTTATGTTAGTAGAGAATTGATTAAGGGTTCCTGCTCAGACAGAAAGGAATCGGAACATCATACCCTCTGTAGGATTCATTTACTGCTGCAAGTGTGCTAGCCAGAAGTCCAGTTAAAAGGTTCCTGCTCAGACAGGAAGGAATCCAATTACTTCGACCTCTGTAGATTTCATTTCCTACAGCAAGTGTGGTAGCCAGAGATTTGGTTGAAGGGTTCCTACTCGGACAGGAAGGGATCATAACACCTTGTCCTTTGTAGATTTCATTTCCTTCAGCAAGTGTGCTAGCCAGATATTTGGTTAAAGGGTTCCTACTCAGACAGGAAGGAATCACAACACCTTGTCCTCTGTAGATTTCATTTACCTCTACAAGGGTGTTAGCCAGGGATTGGGTCAAGGGTTTCTACTTAGAAAGGAAAGAACCAAAACATCTTGTCCTTTGGGAGCTTTCATTAGTGCTAGCCAGAAACTGGGTTAGGGATCCCTGCTCAGAAAGGAAGGGATTAGACTACTCTGTTCTCTGTAAACCTCAACCTCACAAAGTGTGCTAAACAGAAATAAGGCTCAAGGATCCTACTTAGAAAGAAAGGAACTAGGTGGCTTTGTTTTCTGTTAGATAGAGTTAATTGTTTTCTGCATTATTGTTTTCATGAAAAGAGTGTTAATGTTGAAGTCTCTGTTTGAGAGTAAGGGTCCTGTTCTCTGATTGCGGAATAACTGTTCTTTCCCATTGCAAGTGTTATTTTAATGTAATCTAGGATTCTTAGATTAATCTTTAAAGGTTTGCAATAGGGAAGCTACTTTCCTGTGATTGAATTCAGAACTTCAGTTTAATAAAGCAAGAATAATTAGCATAATTTCTTTACTACAACACTAAGCTGCTTTTGGAATTGAGCATATATTGTGCGTGGTTATCTTTGAAATAAAAGACTTCCCTGGGTTGATAATTTATGTTTCACTTGGTTGTTTAAAATTAATTAAGCAATTATAGTGACCAACAGGTTGTAGCTTAGATAAAATAAGAATGTAAAGAGGAGTTGGAGCTTGCCTTTCATTCATAAGAAGAAGAGGTTTTTCCCTTTTGTGTTTCCTCATGAAAAATCACTGTGTCACTATTTCATTTATGTGATTGTATATTTATTGGTTAAATGTATTACTATAAGTTAAATGTTAAAGGAATGATTTATTTATTAATAAGTAATCTTCTTATAAAATGAAAGAAATTTTATACAACTGATTCACCCCCCCCCCTCTCAATTGACTTATCCTATACAACAATTGGTATCAAAGAAGGTTACTTCAAGATATCAGTTTAACCACTGGAATTTTTTGATCATTAATAATGGATAAGAAGTCATAATTTACAAAACATGAATTGCCTTTGCTTGATGGTCATAATTATGCTTTTTGGAGTATCAGGATGAAGTTGTTTTTGCAAACTTAAGGAGTAGATATCTGGCAGGTTGTATTAAATGAATATAAAGTCCCAACAACCATTCCAATAGATGCTACAGGTAAGAGACTCTATGAAAGTAATTCCAAAGCTATGTATGCAATACTAGGAGGTCTAGCAGGGTTAGAATTCGTTAAAGTTATGCATTGTGCAGCAGCAAAAGAAATATGGATAAATTGAAAAATATATATGAAGGAGACACTAAGGTAAAGAGTGTTAAGCTACAATCATATAGAAGTCAGTTTGAAAGCCTAAAAATGGAAGAATCTGAAGATATAGCTACCTAATTTCTTCGTACTGATGAAGTTGTTAATACCATGAGAGGTCTAGGAGAAATAGTTAATAATAATATTATTGTGTAAAATGTACTTAGATCACTTTGTTAGTATCCAGTTTTGACTATGTTTTTTCCTATATCATGTCAAATATACCCCATTTTCATATCTAGTATCATTTCCTTCCGGCCTTACCATGACACACTTGACATCCTTTTACAACTAAATGGGGCTATTTAAGGTATTCCTATGATTCAAGTTATTTTTAATGTATTTTGATATTTTAAGCTAATATTGATACTAATGTGACATGAGTTAGGTACTTGTCCCTTTGAACAGACTTATCAGTACCAGGTACCGACTCGCACCAAGTGAAGATATCAAAGACTTGTGCGACATGGCCAGATTGGATTGATAATCTGATTCATATAATTGATTGAGTCATAACTCAATATGATGACTCAGGGCGAGATTGTAGAACTACTTTATTATAATGCTTTAGGGTCCACACTTCTTGACACTGTGTGTCATGAAGATGTGAAGTTAGTTTTAACTGACTATGAGTCATTTTGGGATCTCAGATTCGCTTAGATTAATGCACCTATGTTCAAAACTATTTGGAGAGGATCTATATAAACTGGGATCACTCTCAAGAAAGATTGGTTACGATATGCTATGTGATACAATTTCTGATAATACAAATTGTTGTGCGTTATGTTATTCGTTGTTAAAATGATTTGAGTTTGTTTATGAATTGTGGAGCGTGAAGTATGAAATGATTTTGCAAGGAATAAAATTGAGTAGCTCTGGCTTCGTTTTAGTGTGATTTCACCTCATGGTTGGGCCCACCAACAGGTTCAATACGCTATCTCTTTTCCATAGTAGAGTTAGTTTATTTTTAGTTGTAGAATTTGCATGTGAGTTAGTTTTTGAACTCGAAATTACTCTGTTTACATTCTAGCTTAGCCATTTTTTTATTAGATCATTTTCAGTTTGATATTATCTCATAGATCGATGAATGTTGAATGAGTTATTTATCCTCGTAGGATTTGAAGAATGAAACAAGCACTTAGTTTAGATTTTCTTTATTTTCTAGTTTCCAGTTTGATCATAATTCAAAGATAACTTGAGTTTAGACTTACTTTGTTCTGTTAGGATAGCTAGCTTACAGTTTGATTAAAGGAAGCTTCTAGCACATGTAGGGTAAAATAGGACATTTATTTGTTTCACCTGTGTTAGATTTAGAATTGCTTGATGCTTAGATTAAAAGGTTTTTTAAATGATCTCTCTTTTATGGTTTAGATAGATATGTTGATGAGTAGATGTTTAAGATAATGGTAGATAGTATTGGGTGATTACATTAGATTAGGAATAGAAATACTTTACTTAAACTCGGAACTATTTCCATTTGATGAATTAAACAAGGTATGATTATCTTTAAGATAATCATTAGGGTTCAGTTTCTAAGAGTAAGTTTGTGTTTTCTTCTCAGAATAACCTTCCGATAGGAATTAGAATCTTACCAGCACATATAGTGTAGCGACTCTAAGTTCACTTACCCTGGTTTGACAATTTAGTGTTTTCAGGTAATTAAAAATCTTTAATACAACAACTTGACATTTTTGGCGTCGTTGTCGGGGAGCTGTTTAGAAGGTAAGTTAGATAAATTATTTTGGTTATTTTCTTAAAATGTATTTGGTTCGGTGTGGTATGTTAGCAAGTTGATGAAAGAGGAGCTGTGAAATGAAGGGTGAGAACTGACATATCTGTTATCACAGGTTCCTCTGAAACTCAATCTTAGTTTTTTATTTTATCTAGTATGTTTTCATGAGAAATAGAGATCATAGAGGTATATTTAGGGGAAACTCAAAACAACAAAAAGAAGAAACCTCCACCCAAAAAGAAATAGAAACTGAGATTGGAATTTTGGCTGAGGAAACCATAGAGAAAAACATAGAGCCAGGCAACACCACATACCAACAAATCCAAATTCCTGGTGATCCAAACTTGGTTGACACAGTTAATCCAGAAGAAGTGCAAGCTATTTTCAGGAACCCTGACACTGTAGTTTCACAAATAACAACTGCAACTGATGAATCAAAGGTAATAGGATCCTCAAAAAAACCAATAGGAGATAGAAATTATGTCAAAAAGAATCCAGAGAGGTGGGATTTCACACCCTCACCAAAGAAAGATCAGATTGCATATACAATTTTTGGTAATCCTTTTAACATGGTAGAAAGAGGGAGAGAATTGGATACAAGAGAATGAGGAGAAATTCATGTTGAAAATGAAGAAGAAGAACAAGTAGAGACTGAGCTAAGACCAGAAACCACCTTTGGATTTCCTATTTTGGATTTGGTCCAGAATGTCAATATGAAAAATATCCCACCTTCGGCACTACCAACCTTTTATGGGAAAAGTAGTGAAGACCCAGATGTCTCTCTTTTTGAGTTTGACATCCTGTGCAGGAGTTATAACTATCTCCAGGATGCACATAAGTTGAAGTTTTTTCCTGCTACCCTAAACGATTCTGCATTACGTTGGTTCATGAGTTTAGGAGAGTACAACATTAGATCTTGGGAAGATATGAAAGCAAAATTTTTAAAGAAGTACTAGGACTATTGTAGACCCAAGGATTCTCGAAATGATATTTTTAAAATGTAACAACAAGATGAAGAGAGCCTTGAATATTTCTTAGAAAGATTTACACATACTCTTCAAAAATCCAAATATAATGATCTCCAAAATGAAGCAATCAAGACTCTTTTCTTAAAAGGGGTCTCAGATGAGTACATTGACACTCTCAACTTAATGGATTCAGGGGACATTTATCAAAAAGACTTTGAATCAATCAGTGAACCATGTATAACTTACTCGAGAAGTAGGGGGAAAACTGCAAAAAGTGTGAGAGAACCTGCCAACAAAAACACCAAAGTACCCACATCTAGTGGAGTTACTAGAATTGAATTGGGAAACCTTTTGGAAAATTTTAAAACAAACATTTTAGGAACAATTGGCTCTCAGTTAGACACTCTGAAGATTAAGAAAAATCAGGAAGAGGAAAACCCTGTATTAAGCATATTCTGCCCAAAAAGAAGAAAAAGACATCCTTTGCGAGAATGTCCTTTGGACAATGTTTCTGTATGTGAAATATGTACTGAAAATCATAAAACATAAGATCGTCCATTCTTACCAGGATTGCAAGCTATATTCAAGGAAGGGGAAGCTCCAGGGACTCCATCTGCACCTAAGAGGCCTTGGCAACCTAGGAACTCAAATATGTATCAAGAACCATCCCCATGACCTTCCGGCTACTATCCACCCTTCTCTCAACAACAACAACCATGGAACTGGTCAAATTGGCCTCCGCAAAATGTCCCTACTCAACCTTGTAACCGGGGATGTGTTAGGACCACACAATGCACCTTTTTTCCTATACTTTTTGCCACCATTATACTCTTGATCACCTATATTTAGACTCATACTATCACTTTATCTGATCATCTCTGAGGTATACAACGTCCCTTCTCATTACTTTAAGTTTAATCTGCTTTGCATAATATTTTACATTACTTTTGTACTTAACCATTGATTAGAAATGCATAAGTGTCCAAAACTGCAGATTTGCATTCAAGGCCTATTGCTGAAACACAGAACCGATGCTGAAACACGGAGCTGCTACACAGTCCGAGGTCATAGATGCTGAAACACGAAGCTGCTACACAGTCCGAGGTCGCAGATGCTGAAACACAGAGCTGCTACACAGTCCGAGGTCGCAAGATGCTAAAACACAGAGTTATTATACAGTCCAGAGTTGCAGATGCTGAACCACAAGGAAGCCGCCACAGTCAACAGTCAACACAGTCAGAGCGCAATTCACGTGGCTGAAACAACTCATGAATTGCGATGCTGAAATAGCATCAGCAACGATGAGAAGAAGCTGTTACACCAGCCGTAACAGCAATACCTCGTTCAGTTCTTGTAATAGCATTTGGTTGCGTGAAACCAAGACATCCTATGCTGATTTAGAAAGAAGATCCGATCTAGGATAGGATTCAGATATGCATTGTAATGATTGTATCGAAGGTATTTCCTCTTTAAATCAGAGGAAATCACCATTCAAGGGATCCAAGTTTTGATATTGAAGCAACTCCAGAGAAACGGGACGTGTTCTATTCTTTCAATTTGTAATGTGATATTTCGATAAATGAATATAAGACTGCTTTGATTATTCGTTTCTAAGCTTTCCCGTTTCAGGGGAATCTTGTGAGAAGGGAGGGCCCACCTTCATCACAAGATTCACCCATTAGTTAGAAGTGTGTTAGTATAATTTATGTTTATGCTTTGTTTAACTGTCGTTTGCTGAAACATTGTTTTAATGGATTTCGCTTTGCTGAAACACTACTGACTCTGTCTTAGTTTATTGAATGGAATTTGTAATTCTTCTTATCAACAATCTTGTGTGATGATTTTATGATAGCAGAGATCTGATCAAGAGTTCCTGCTTAGACAGAAAGGAACCAGAACATCATACCCTCTATAGGATTCGTTTACTGCTGCAAGTGTGCTAGCCAGGAGTTCGGTTAAAAGATTCCTGCTCAGACAGGAAGGAATCCAATTACCTCAACTTCTGTAGATTTCATTTACCTTAGCAAGTGTGCTAGCCAGAGATTTGGTTAAAGGGTTCCTACTCAGACAGGAAGGAATCACAACACCTTGTCCTCTGTAGATTTCGTTTCCTTCCGCAAGTGTGCTAGCCAGAGATTCGGTTAAAGGGTTGCTACTCAGACAGGAAGGAATCACCACACCTTTTCCTCTGTAGATTTCCTTTACCTCTGCAAGTGTGTTAACCAGGGATTGGGTTAAGGGTTTCTACTCAGAAAGGAAAGAACCAAAACATCCTGTCCCCTGGAAACTTTTATTAGTGTTAGCCAGAAACTGGGTTAGGGATCTCTGCTCAGAAAGGAAGGGATCAAACTGCTCTGTTCTCT
>ML800396.1:100986-127182 GCA_009831015.1 Picea engelmannii
ATTTTCTCAGACTCTCAAAACATGAGAAAGCAATGAGCATATACTAACTTGGGCTCATAAAATCCACAAGTAAGTGATTACTGTTCCAAAAATTATTCTCTGCAAGATTTCTATCTGCACTCACATTGGATGATGTGGAATACATTAAGTGCCACCTTCCAACAAGTCTCACTCCATCGATAGCAACACCTTATCTGGAGTAGAGATTAGAGACTACTTAGTACCCTAGGATCTGCATGCCTCAATGGCAGATTTCCTTGCTAACAATCATGGGAATACATCAATGTCTCTTGGTAGATAGATCCTACAGGTGACTTGACACCAAAACCTTTATTCATACCTGTTAGGATGTACTATAGGTACCTTGAGGCCCATTGACATCATTGGTGGGTCATCTCCCATTAGTTAATGGCCTTCATTAATGGTCAGTAATCCAATGATTTCTTTTTGTGTTCGACTCCAGAACATTTGTTCACACAAATAAGAATTGTACCATGGGTTAAAGATTTGAAGCTGTTGAAGAAATAATTTTAATTGGTTCCTTTTAAGGAATGAACAGAAGATAGGTCCAGGGATAGCCATTAGATAATTTGCTCTTATAAACAGGAAGACTTTTTCTCAGCAAGTTATTATTGGTTCAAGTTTCTCTGCAGATTTCAGGTTATTTCATCAGTACAAATCAGTGCTAGAAAGAATTCGTCAGTTACAGTGGTTCTCAGCAGTACAAATTCTAGTTATAATCTTGGCGCTCTCCAGATTCAAACTTGACTTCAAAGATCTCTACAGTAAGAAACACATAACAGGGAGTAAGTAATCAAACTCAAGTACGCTTAGTTTAATGTTAGTTTAATGTATTAAATTACATATTAATAATTTGAACTAGGAATGCCTCAATACTCCATAACATTTCATTATCCCTATACTCTGTACTTAACAAGCCAATCCTTCTTGACATTTCATATCATGGGAAATGCACTGCATTATTTTGGTTGAATTTGACACGATTCATATGTAATGATATTTTGAAAAGGTGTACAACCCTCATCATTTCTTTACACGCTATTGATCCTCACGACATTTCAAACATCCTTCTATAATTCCTCTCACGACCTATTTCACACATCATACTCTATTCCTCTGTTGCCCTCATCTAATTCCGCTGCTCACCTTTGGACCTCCCCTATTATACTGAGTGGAATTATGGTGGCGAATCATCATGAACCAGAGACTTATGCATATTTGGAGGCTCTTCCTGAGTATGAAGCCACCAAAAACATTTTTCAGCAAGCTGGATGGGAGTCGTTCTTTAAGAAATTTGATGGATATGATGATACAATTACACTTCAATTCACTCTGCACTTTCATGGTGGACTAGCTAAAGTGGGCGAGTTGGAATTTGAAGTAACAAAGAGGTTTATTTCTGAAGCAATTCAATTACCCAGCACTGGTCAGAAATGGACAAAGGGCCAGCCAGTCGACAAGAAGCTCTGCATGCAGCTCCTACAACCCCAGTATCAGAAATTACAATGGCCAGAAGGCACATCAAGGTCGTGGTTGGAACCGAAATGGACTCAGTTGTTGTCTGTACTTCAACACTACCTCACTTGCGAAGGTTGGTACACGATCGTGTTTCCATGTCATGCTCAACTCCTACTGCATTTCAAAGGTAACCATTTGGTGAACATCCCCTATTTTCTATTGAAGATTTTGAAGAAAATGGTCGAACAAGTTCGCAAAGCCAAATATTTTAGAGGCATTCTGTTTCATTTTGGTCTTGTCAAAATTTTGGTTAAGTTTGCATTATCCCACAAGAAGGAATCTTTGGATATGTTCATTGTAAGAACCCTAGCTTTTGACAAATCTAAAGATAAAAATATTGAGTCCGCTCTTCCACAGAAGAAGCTGAACTCTAAGAAAAAGAGTGTTAAAACCCTGACCAAAATTTGTGATGACTCTGAGAATACACCAGACTGCACAATTAAGGCCAGTGATGATAATCCTGGTACAGAACATTCATTTGATGTCCATGGTTCTGATGGTGTGGAAACTAACCATGAAAGAGTGGAAAACACTGTCCCTACAGAGGCAAATGTTGAAATTCTGATTTCTCCTCCAACTGCTAAAAATATTATTGATGTGGAACAACTTGAGGAGCTAATCGACAAACCTAGGAGAAATCCCAAACGAAAATGCACAAGCACACTGTGAAAAATGGATAACTCCATGCCTAGTTATCCATTCCAGGAAAGATTAAAAAGTATGTATGATCATGAGGAGGCTCCAGAGTCTTCTAAGATTACATGGACTCTTTCCCAATTGATTTGAAAAGTCTGTAAAGTCAATCGGCAAGATAATATGCCTAAATAAATTGAGAAAGCAAGCCAATTCAAATGCTATTTGATACCCCTATTCAAGTACATGACAATTTCACTCATGAACTCAGCCCAGTCGACAACCCTGTTCAAGTACATGACAAGTTTACTCTTGAACCCAGTCCAGTCGACAACCCTGTTCAAGAATATGATGAGTTTACTCATGAACTCAGTCCAGTCGACACCCATGTTCATAGACTAGATGAGTTCACTCATGCATCCATCCCTCAAACACAACAAGGTCATGGTAAAACATTTGAATCTTACTGTGAAATCTCTTCCAGTAGATCCTTGCGACCAATGGTAGTCAGATTGGAAAACAAGAACCACAGGTTAAAAGAGAAGTTACATGAATATACCATACTGGATCGGCACATCAAAATAGAAAATGAACTTATGAAACTCAGGCAATCTCACTTCTCGTCAAAGATTGAAGAATTAAAATGAAAAAATAAAGGTCTTTTTTAGAAGATTAGGAGGCTACAAAAGATTTCCAGGAAGCACATCACCATCAATCGAGTTCTTAAGAAGGAAATCAGAAACATGAAGAAACATGAGAAATTGCAAATGTTGGTTGCAGCTACTGCAACACTCTAATGAATCTCAGTTTTTGACCTTTTGTTGTCTGAGGACAGGCAAAGACTTTAGCTTGGGGGAATGTTAGTCTCCAGTTTTGACTATGTTTTTGCCTATATCATGTCAGATATACCCCATTTTCATATCTAGTATCATTTCCTTCTGGCCTTACCATGACACATTTGACATCCTTTTACAACTAAATGGGGCTTTTTAAGGTATTCCTATGATTCAAGTTATTTTTAATGTATTTTGATATTTTAAGCTAATATTGATACTAATGTGACATGGGTTATGTACTTGTCCCTTTGAACAGACCTATCAGTACCAGGTAACAACTCACACCTAGTGAAGATATCAAAGACTTGCGCAACATGGCCAGATTGGATTGATAATCCGATTCATATAATTGATTGAGTCATAACTCAATATGATGACTTAGGGAGAGATTGTAGAATTGTTTTATTATAATTCTTTATGGTCCATGCTTCTTAACACTGCGTGTCATGAAGCTGTGAAGTTAGTTTTAACTGACTATGAGTCATTTTCGGATCTCATATTCGTTTAGATTAATACACATATGTTCAAAACTATTTGGAGAGGATCTATATAAATTGGGATTGCTCTCAAGAAACGTTGGTTATGATATGCTATGTGATACAATTTCTGATAATACAAATTGTTGTGCATTATGTTATTCACTGTTAAAATGATTTGAGTTTGTTTATGAATTGTGGATCGTGAAGTATGAAACGATTTTGCATGGAATAAAATTGAGTAGTTGGTATAACCCTAAATTACACCACACATGCTTACCTAGCATCAGGCCAACTCATATCCCTTCATTGCCAAAACATCTACTGAACAACCTCTTCAAAAATCCTCCTGGGTAAAGGTACACACGCCCTAACCCACTACTGCACGCGGGTGAACGCTGGCAAGCCTACTACAGCCCGCGTTTACCTAACAAAGCACAAAAACAGGAAAGTTTCCAACGGGACAAAAAGCTATGGGTCAGTTAACTGAAACTCCCGGCCATGCATGGCCGAGAGTTCATCCAAAACCCTAGCTCCTTCTAGCCTATAAAAGAAGGGGTAGGGGTACTATTTGGAGGAGGAAAATTATAAGCAAAGAAACTTTGCCCATTTGCCGAATCCATTGTCCCAACCCTTTAGCCTTTCCTCAAGCCTAAGGAGAATTAACGCAAAGCAGTTGGAGGACAAAGAAGAGGAGGAGCCCAGGATTAGGATCAAGGAGCGGTGGCCAGTCTTGACTTTGATTGTAAGTTGATTCATTTTGAAAATAATAAAAGAATACTTTTCCCATCCCAATGCATGAGTTATCTATGATTTGTGTAATTTATTCTTAATTTCTAACCCTCAAGTAGAAAAATAGCATGCATGCGTAGTTTTTTGTTTGGATTGCAGGTTAACTTTGGAAGGAGCAGCGCAAGTAAGCAGGCAAAGCGCAACGGAGGATCTACACCAAACATCAGTAAAAACGTTAGTAGTTCCTTTCCATGCATGTGTCTTGAAAGAGGGGTTTAATTTTTGGGGTGGTAGGTTAAAAGGTCATTTCATTAAGGTCAAAATCTGCATGCAAATCTGACCCTAGTTTGCTAGTCCGTAGGGTATTATTTCCCAACAACAGTAGCTCTGGTTTCGTTTTAGGGAAATTGCACCTCTTGGTTGGGCCCACCAATAGGTTCAATACGCTGTCTCTTTTCCACAGTAGAGTTAGTTTATTTTTATTTGTAGAATTTCATGTGCGTTAGTTTTTGAACTCAAAATTACTCTGTTTACATTCTAGCTTAGCCATTTTTCAATTAGATCGTTTTTAGTTTGATATTATCTCATAGATCGATGAATGTTGAATAAGTTATTTATCCTCGTAGGATTTGAAGAATGAACCAAGTGCTTAATTTAGATTTTCTCTATTTTCTAGTTTCCAGTTTGATCATAATTCAAAGATAACTTGAGTTCAGACTTACTATGTTCTGTTAGGATAGCTAGCTTACAGTCTGATTAAAGGAAGCTTCTAGTACCTGTAAGGTAAAATAGGAGATTTATTTGTTTCACCTGTGTTAGATTTAGAATTGCTTGATACTTAGATTAAAAGGTTTTTAAAATGATCTCTCTTTTATGGTTTAGATGGATATGATGATGAGTAGATGTTTAAGATAATAGTAGATAGTCTTGGTTGATTACATTAGATTAGGAATAAAAATACCTTTACTTAAACTCAGAACTATTTCCATTTGATGAATTAGACAAGGTATGATTAGCTTTAAGATAATCATTAGGGTTCAGTTTCTAAGAGTAAGTTTGTGTTTTCTTCTCAGAATAACCTTTATATAGGAATTATAATCTTACCAGTACATATAGTGTAGCAGCTCTAAGTTCACTTACCCTGGTTTGACAATTTAGTGTTTTCAGGTAATTAACAATCTTTAATACAACATCCTGACACACTTCTTGCAAGATTTGATTCAAAAATATCAGCATTAGAAGAAAGAACAGATCTTGATACTTTAGAAATGGATGAATTACATGGAATAATAACAACATATGATATGAGAAACTCTGGTGAGAATCCTTTCAAGAAAGAAGCATCTTTCAAGGTAGCAAAGAAAGATAAGAAAAAGGTTGAAGTAGAAAGCAACAATCATGAGGAGTCAAAAGGTGATGTGGAAGAAGCAAATTTTGTTAAAAATATGAAAAGAGGTACTGGCAAGTATAAAGGTAAGCTTCCTATGAAATGCTTTGGTTGTGGTAGAATAAGACATTTTGCATCTAAGTGTCCTTACAATAAGCATACTAATAATGAAGAAGACAATGATAAAAAACCTAAGGAATTCAAGAATAGACATAAGAAGTTTTTTCAAAGAAAAACTTACAAAAATAAAAGCCTGTGTATAAAAGATGACAGTGATATTTCAGAATCTGGTGAGAGTGATGATAGTTTAGATGTACAAATTTTTATGGCTATGGAAAAATAGGATGATCAGTCTCGTGAAGAAGAAGAAGGTGAAGTTGATCTAGAATCTGAACTGGTAAGTGCTTTAAGTGAATTAAGAAAAGTGAGAAGGGAATGCAAACATTTAAAAAGAGAAATTGAGAATCTAGAATTTGAAATACAGAAATCAAATGGTTTGATTCATAGCACTGAAATCATGGTAGTTGACTTAAAACTTAAAATAGAAGAGGCTAGAGTGACTGGAGAATCTCTAACTAAAATGCTTGCAAAAAAGGATAAGGAAAATGAAGGTTTAAAAATTGAAATAGTCTCATTAAGAAAGAAAGTACAAGAAAATAACATGAATAGTTCTCAAGTGTTAGATCAAATTATTAGTAGTCAAAGATCAACATATGATAAGACTGGAATTGGTTATAAATATGCAGTAACTAATGGATGTTCTATTTCAAGTGTTGAGAAAGCAGGTACAGAGGATAATCATGAGAAAATTACTAGCAAGAAGATGGAATCAGAAAGGCAAGAAGAAAATCAGGGTTCAACAGTGCATAGAAGAAGTTATAAAAGACATCAAAACAAGTTTGAAGGCCATTGTTTCTTTTGTTATAAGTATGTACATAAGGCTTCATTTTGTAATAGTTTTTCAAGAAAGATAAATGCACATAACAGTCATGAAAGGTCTAATTTTGAATATAGAAGAGGACATGGTAAAACTAGTCAAAACAATATGAACTACTCTTACAACAGATTTGACACCTTAAGATATGAGACTGAATGTTACAAGTGTAACAACTTTGGGCATGTGTCAAGAAATTTTCCTATGAGTTTTCATAAATTTAATGAACCCACTTACACAGATCTGAAAACCAAATTTTGGAAAAAGAAAATTGAAAATCTGAACATTGAAAAATGCACTATAGTTCTACAAGCAAAACATAAAGTAAAATGGGTTGTGGATAGTGGATATTCAAAGCATATGACAGGTATAAAACAACTCTTTGTTGAACTAGATGAAGGAAAATAAGGTACAGTGACATTTGGAAATGATCCGTCAGCTAGGATAGTTGGAAAAGGAACTGTATGTCTAAACAACAAGAAAATCATGGCTGAAAATGTCTTATTGGTTGAGGAAATGGAACATAACTTATTGAGTGTAAGTCAAACTTGTGATAAAGGTATATTTATGATTTTTTATTCAAAAGGATGTCAAATCAGGGATATAAAATCAAATAAACTAGTTGGAACAGCCATAAGAACTTCAAGCAATATTTACATACTAGATGAAGAAAAAGAAAAATGTTATCTTGGGAGTGAAGATGAAAGTTGGTTGTGGCACAAAAGACTTGGACACATTAACTTTGAAAATCTGATTTAGTGGAATAAAAAGGAAGCAATAAGAGATTTACCTGTCATAAAGGATCTTTCAAGTTCTCTCTGCAAGCAATGTCAACATGGTAAGCAAACTAGAGTTAAATTCAAAACCAAAGAACATTCAACAACTAAACCATTGGAAATAGTACATGTTGATGTCTATGGACCTATGAGAACATCAAGGTTAAAAGGAGAAAGATATTTTCTACTATTTGTGAATGACTTTACTAGAATGACATGGATGTTTTTATTGAAAAAGAAATCTGAAACTTTTAGTTGTTTTCAAACCTTCAAGGAGTCAACTGAAAATGAATGTGACATGAAAATTAAATGTTTAAGATCAGATAATGGAGGGGAATTTGTGTCTAAAGAATTCAACAGATACTGTGATGAAAATGGGATAAGAAGACATTTTTCAGTTATTGAAACACCTCAACAAAATGGAGTGGTTGAAAGAAAAAATAGGACTGTTATGGAGATGGCTAGAACTATGCTCAATGAATCTAAACTAAGTAATATACTATGGCCTCAAGTTGTTCATACTATTTCTCACATTTTAAATAGAAGCTTGCTGAGAAACAATCATTTTAAGACACCCTATCAGTTATGGAAAGGCAGACCAACTAGTGTTAAACATTTCAAAATGTTTGGCAGTAAATGTTATATCAAAAGAGTTGACAAGCATTTGGGTAAGTTGGAATCTAGAACAGATGAAGGTATTTTAGTTGGGTATTCTTGTTCAAGGAAAGCTTATAAATGTTACAACTTCATATTGAAAAAAATAGTTGAATCCATAGATGTGAAATTTGATGACTCCTCATTTTTGAAGTCTAAATCTAAACAAAAGAATCATCAAATATATGAGATAGATGACAAGCATAAAATGAATGATGAGGTAAGTGAAACAGAACAAACTAAGGTTGCTGACAGTGAACAATTAATTCCTACTTTGACATAGGTCACAACTCCATCCAAAAGCATGACTCCATTAAAGACTCCAAGCAAGAGAATACAAAAAAATCACCCTGAAGAACAGATAATTGGTGGCATAAATGCAGGTGTTGGAATAAGAAGTAGAAGGCAAGAATCCACCTCAACTCATGAACAGGTATCTTTACTTTCTCTGATTGAACCCAAAAATATTGAAGAAGTAATTAAATATGAGTATTGGATGAAAGAAATGAATGAAGAACTTAGTCAAATAGAAAAGAATAAGACATGTGAATTGGTTCCTAGACCTTTGAATAAGAATGTCATAGGGGCTAAATGGGTTTTTATAAATAAGATGGATGAAGCAAGTAAAATAACTAGAAACAAGGCTAGATTGGTTTGTAAAGGGTATGCACAGATAGAAGGAATAGATTTTGGAGAAACATTTTCTCCTGTTGCAAGAATGGAATCCATTAGACTGACTCTATCTTATACCAGTTCTAAACACATTAAAGTTTACCAAATGGATGTAAAGTCTACATTTTTGAATGGTGATTTAGAGGAAGAAGTATATATGGAACAACCAGATGGTTTTCAAGTACAAGAAGCAGAACAATATGTTTACAGGTTGAAAAAGGAATTGTATGGCCTAAAACAAGCACAAAGGGCTTGGTATTCCAGACTTGACAATTACTTGAGGTAGCAAGGATTCGGGAAAGGTAACACTGATAGTAATCTATATATTAAAGAAGAAAACGATAGCCTAATCATTGTTGAGATATATGTAGATGATATCATTTTTGGTAGTGATGATAATAGGCTCAGTAAATAGTTTGTTGAAAGTATGAAGAAAGAGTTTGAGATGTCCATGCTAGGAGAGACAAAGTTTTTCTTAGGCTTACAAATTACTCAATCTGATAAAGGTATTTCCATTTCTCAAACCAAGTATATGAATGAAATTATTAAGAAATTTCAGATGGAAGATTCTAAACCAGTTGGAACTCCCATGGTTACTGGTTATAAATTAAGTAAGTTTGATGATACTAAAGATGTTGATTAGACAATATACAGATCTATGATTGGTAGTCTTATTTATGCTACAACTACAAGACCTGGTATTATGCATGCAGTTTGTCAAGTTGGTAGGTTTCAGGCTTCACCAAAAACTTCTCATCTACTTGCAATCAAAAGAATTTTCAAATATCTTAAGGGGACAACAAAGTATGGTTTATGGTATCCTATAGGTAATCAAATTTATTTATATGCTTTCACTGATGTTGATTGGGCAGGTTGTGTTGATGAAAATAAGAGTACTAGTGGAGCAACATTTTTTCGTGGAGGATGTCTTGTAAATTGGTCAAGTAAAAAGCAATCAACAGTGTCTCTGTCTACTGCTGAAGCAGAATACATTGTAGCTGCAACTTGTTGCACTCAGGTTCTATGGATGAAACAGATGCTGGAAGATATACATATTTATAATGAACCTATACATATCTTCTATGATAATACTAGTGCAATTAGTATTTCTAAAAATCTTGTTATGCATTCCAAAACAAAGCACATTCCCATTAAATTTCATTTTCTAAGAGAGCAGGTTATGGCTAAATTTATTAAAGTGGAATATGTTGGCACAGAGGATCAGATAACAGATGTATTTACTAAACCTTTATCTAAAATGAAATTTGAAAGTCTCAGGGATCAGTTGGTGGTTTACCCTCTGTAATTATTTTTCATTCTCAAAGATTGCACGGGGTTCATTATAAAATTAGACTGCACAGGTTTATTGACTATTATTGATAGGGGGAGATTCTCCTAAAATGATACATCTTTGCAAGTGATTTTCTTTGCTCAGGGGGAGTATGGTTGATTCCTTTGCCATAGATTTCAAAAGGGGAAGAAGAGATTTAAAGTTTTCCATCAATGCCAAAGGGGGAGCTTGTTGGTAGGGCTTGCAGTTTGCACAGTAGGGCAGTTTGCATAGGACTTCGTTTTTTCATTAATGTAAGTTTTCCATCAATGCTAAATGGGGAGTTTGTTGGTAGGGCTTGCAGTTTTCACAGGTTCCATCAATGACAAAGGGGGAGTTTGTTTGTAGGGCTTGCAACTTGCACAGCAGGGAAGTTTTCATAGTTTGCATAGGACTTGATTTTGTCATTAATGTCAAACTTTAAAATGCCAAAGGGGGAGTTTTTTTTCAGTTTTCACATGCACCATGGATCAGTTTGCATAGGCACGGTGGTTCCTAATTTGGAAATTACCATGCCTCTTGACATACTGAAACGCGAAACTGCGAAGAACCCAAGTAGTGAGCCTTTGGTTATAAATCGAGGTCACATGTGAAATGAGCCTTGGAAGAGGAGTCAACACCCTTAGCTTGAATTTAGGAGATCAGAGATTGACCAACACATGAAACTTCATTCTAAGTAATTTCACTATGATACGTCACTCCGGGAATTTCTATTTCGGGATTTTTGCATGGTAATAAAAATCTCCAACATCACGAAGTCCTGAATGCCAAAATATCGAAAGGGACACACGTCAGATCATTTTGGGGATTGTGACTTGGAGTGTTGAAACACTTCATCACAGAAACTCCGAAACACAGAAATGTGAAAACATCGAAATGCCAAAACGCTAAAATCCGAAATGTCGAAATGTGAAACATCGAAATGTTGAAATGCGAAAATGCGAAAATACCGAAACGATAAAAACCAAAATGCTGAAATGTGAAATGTCAAAACATCGAAATGCGAAATGATGAAATACCCTTTTGTATAGGCTGTAGTCACCACCATTGGTCATGTGAGAAGGAGGAGCTAGCACCAAGTTAAAGATTCTTTTCATAGATCGCAACATGAAGAGATGAGATGTCTTCACCTTAGGAATGCCAAAATGCCGAAATACCGAAATGTGAAATGGAGAAATCAATGCGAGACCATGTGCTTGTATTCCAATGGTGTTGGATACTTGGAAATATGATCGAAGGGCTACTATTTCTCTTCACAATTAATTGTTCAGTTATGATTCAGTTAGCATAATCAATCATCGTTCTTGGATGGTTGGCGTTTCAGTTGCTGAAGCGTTGTTCTAGGGATTTGAGGGGTAACCGAAGGGGTTGTAGAAGATAAAAGAAACACGCAGTGACTGTGTGGTGTCAATGAATATGGATTTAATGGTACAGTTGTAGCTCTAAGGTAAAATTCATTTATGTAAATGAATATAAAACCAAAATAAAACCATATAGGGACAGTGAGAAGAAATGGTGAAAATATACCAGAGATCAAGGGGAGAAGAATGGATTTTGATATGATTATATAAACATAGAGGAATTGAATGATGAATCCTTTTCCAGAGAAGATAAAGAGTTTATTTGTAGGTTCTTAGTGACAGAGAAGGATTCCAGGGTGGTAGGGAGGAGCAAGGGGAGACTGTAAAAGTTTCCTGTACAAGTTGGTGCTTGTACATCTGGGAGTTGTAGCTTCCATTCAGTAGGTGCTGAAGAAACAGATGTGGCAACCTCATCTGGGTTGTAGCTCAAATAAAATAAGAATGTAAAGAGGATTTGGAGCTTTCCTTTCATTCATAAGAAGAAGAGGATTTTCCTTTTTGGGTTTCCTCATGAAAAATCATTGTGTCACTGTTTCATTTATGTGATTGTATATTTGTTGGTTAAATGTATTACTACAAGTTAAATGTTAAAGTCATTATTTATTGATTAATAAGTAATCTTCTTATAAAATGAAAGAAATTTTATATGATTGATTCACCCCCCCCTCTCAATTTACTTATCCTATACAACACCACTTTCCATAATTAAAAAGTTCTCCGCTTACTTTATTATTTAAATAATCGTCCTTGATTTTGTCACTTCACTTTATTATTTAAATAATCTTCTTTGACTTTGTCACTTCACTTTATCATTTAAATAATTTCTTCTTTGCAATAACTTTGAATTATTTGACCTTTTGGGGCTTCAAGCCAAGATATGAGGGTCCTCCAACTTCGTAAGGCCATAACTCTCAAATCATGAGGAGTTATGTGACGTTCCACATACCACCAGAAATGGAATGACATGTAATATCCGTCTAGAATAGTATTACCTACAAATATATCGAAACTAATACCACTATACATAAAAAAAAATTGGGTCCATTACCCAAACCTTTTTTCTACCAGAATTCGCTACGAAAAGTTCTTCAAGGGTTGACATTAATGACAACCAACCCAATTAATCAACAATCTCCCCCTTTGGCATTAATGAAAACACTTTGATGCAATACTGAAATCAGATCACTCATGCTTCCCCTAGAACCATACCAACATCTCTGTGACCAATGGTCCCCCTGGAACCATGCCTCTTTCCTCTACATATGATAATATCTCCCTCTTTTTTATCAATGGAAAAGGTATTTTTCCATTCAGGGTTCCTCCCCCTAACTGACTCGTCTAATCGCCCAACCTAAATTGTCCTCTTTATGGTGCTTCCTTGTTAAGACCTAGATAGTGGCTCATTACCCCTTAATTGGGGAATATTACATTAGTAATTTTATTTTATTTATGTCAGATTTAGTCCATTAGTTGCAATTATACGTCCTAGTCTCCTATATATACCAAGTATACATTTTCATTTGGAATCATCTTGTAATTGAACATTTATGTGGGCATAAAGAGGTTTCCCCCTTGAAGAGGCTTATTATCTGAATTTATCTCTTTTTCAAGACATTGAGTACTTATTATAAGGTTTTTATATGCTATATTGATATTTGGTTCCTAACATATGGTTTTAGATCTCAAGGTCTCGGGGTTTCGTTACTACATATAGTACACCTTGGAATTTTCACTATAACTTTGTTTCTACAATGATTCATAAGGAATTACTTGGAGGATATTTATTATACGGATCAAGGTATGTTGGGTTAAAATTTAACCTCTTGAGGCCTTATACTTTCGGAGATACAGTCTTTCTAAGATAGGGTTCTCGAATCATCTTGAATTGAGTCATTGCAGAATTTTCTCTATAAAAAGTTTTATGTAACATTTCAGACCCTGAAATCTGGAGGATATTCAAAAAAATTAGTAAGGTATATGTGGTAACCATTTAAGCTTCTGGGTCATCTTACATTTGTATATACACCCTGTGGAATATAGGATATCTGACTAGTCCTATTGACTAGTCGCAAATAGGTGTTCCGGGTAAAACAATCATAACTTATTCCTAGATTATCCAAATTGAGTGAGACAAGTTGCATTGGATAGTGGACAGACCGTAGTAGCTTGGGTACAAGTTTCAGAATTTCATATAAATTATTTTTTGCAAGGCATGCTATACAAGTGAGATCTCCTGGAAAGGAAAAAAATCAGCAAGTTGTGGGGAAGTTACCGTAAATTCCACTTGGCACATCTAATTTTCATCAGAACTATGGCATTGCAGAGAAGAAATATTAGATACCTACAAAAAATAAAATTTCATACTCAGAAGGGCCAAATTTTGGGAGATACAATAAAATGAATATTGTTTAGCAGAACCACCTCAAAATCAAGGTTTAAAGTGATACTTGGCCAACATGCCACCAAAAAAGCGAACGTCTACACCAAATAAGCATCCAGACAATCCTACTTGGACTCTTGATGAAGGTGAAGTAATGCATAGGGACATAAATTATTTACGAAAGAATACAGTAACAAAAGATGAACTACAAGAGATGGAAGCTAAGTTGGAGGAAAAGATGGATGGTTTAAAAGAGGATATCATGGAAGAATTGAAACATTTCATAATAGAGAGGACACCTGAAAGTGAAAATGTATCCCATGAAATTCATGATAAGGAAAGAAGGAAGGTGAATCAATAATGGAGAAACTCCAACTTTGGGTTGAAGACCAACTAGGTTCCTAAGATCGATATGAGGAAGTTTGATGGAAAGGACCCTATCATATGGATACTTCATATCGAGAAATTCTTTGATCTACATAATGTGTCACATACACAAAAGGTACAAATTATTTCTTTATATTTAGAAACCAATCAATTTGTATGGTATCAATGGCTTTGTTCTCACAAATCACTCGTCACTTGGACAATTTTCATGGAAGAAATGATAGCACACTATGAGGAAAGAAGGAGAAATACCTTCTTTAGCCAATTGATAAATCCCAAGAAAAAGGGTTCAATTACAGAGCACATTGCGAATTTCCAAAGATTGAATATAAAGGTAACATATATTCTAGATGAGCACTTGATTGATGTATTCATAGGAACTTTAAGAGATAACATTCAACATGAGGTTCCCCTTTGGGAAACCAAATCATTGGAGAATGCATTTAGGGTGGCAAGAAATGTTGAAAGTAAAAATATGGCTATGGATACTAGAAGGACCAATCCTAACATCTATAGAGAGAATAATGCTCCTTCTTCTAAAACACCTCAACCTACAAGGTTGACACCTCAATAATTGGAGGAAAGAAAAGAAAAAGGTTTATTCTTTAATTGTGACAGCAAGTACAGTAAGGGACATACGTGTGGTGATAAGAAATTATTCTACATAGATTGTGAAGAGGAAGAAGAACAAGAACAAGAACAAGAACCATCTGAAGATGAAAACATAGAAGCAATTTCGTCTGAAGAGTTGACTCCCACGATATCGTGTAATTCATTGGATGGAATTAGCACTCCTCAAACCCTCAAGATCAAAGTATATATAAAAAAGAAAAAGGTAATAGTCCTAATTGATTCAGGTAGTACTCATAATTTCATTCACTATAAATTAGCCAAAGATCTCAATTGTTTTGTATATCCAACACTAGAGTTTCAAGTAATGATTGCAAATGGAGGAACTATCAATTGCTTAGGAAAATGTAATAAGATCAATCTTAATATGGGGGAATATGTAATGAATAGTCCAATGATTGTTATACCTATGGGTGGTGTTGATGTTGTACTAGGAATCCAATGCTTACAATCATTGGGAACAATGGCTTTTAATTTTCAAGAACTTTTCATCAAATTTTCATTGGAAGGAAAATAAATTGAGTTAAGAGGTATCCCAGGGAAACCCAATAAGGTGATAAGCTCTAATGGAATGACAAAATTATTGAAAAAGGGGAATCAAGGTGTTATTGCAAAACTATGCTCACTAGATGTTCAAACATCTAAGCCATCTATTCCTCTAGATCTCCAAGGGATAATTGATAATCATTCCAAAGTATTTGAAGATATTCCCAAAGGTCTTCCACTCACTCGAAATCATGATCAAGATATTCACCTAATACCTGGGAGTGTTCCTATTGGCAGAGGGGTATACCCAGGGTTTTAGCTCCAACAGCGCACCAACAAGCCCTAGCTACTGGCCCTTTCGACAAAATCTGTGAAGCAGATGCAGTCTCACTCGAAGTAGCTATGAGGGGGTTGTAGGACATAGATGTCTACAACTAGGGGAATATCAAGTGGATCTATTATAAAAACAATACATCATGCATCTATCATTCAACAAGCTTGGTCTATCCTTCACAGGTATAGATTTGATCTAATACAATAAGACATGTAACAATATAACAACGACAGAGATCAAAGAATCAATCACACACACAAAAGCAGGTGTATGTGGTTAACCCTCTCTCTAGGGATAATTCCACAAAACTGTTCTTATGATTTATTAAGGTAAATCATATAGTTCTTGTTTGTGCTCTCATCTAGAAAATCCTCTTTCTTCTCTCTCTTTCTCTCCCCTTCCTGTGCACCCAGCTATAGGACTTGACCTTCACACCTAGTAGAAGATATTACAATCCTATAAGGCTTCCTCTCTCTCAGCACTTCTCTCTCTCAATACAATGATCCCTCACTCAATACTATATCTAGATCAACAAAAATATTGTACTACATAATTACCAACTTGTACTGACCCGACCCAGGTCCTCTTCAACTTTATTTATACATTACAATACCTCACCGACAACCTTAGGTCAAAACCTAGGTGCCAAAACCCTAAATACCAGAACCCTAGGTGTCTAAAGCCCTAGGTCAACTTGACCCTCTTTTTATGGGCTTCACCAACCTGTCTTTCCTTCCTTCTTGTGTGGTTCTCCAAAGAATCCATCAATGGATTTTTCCACTTGCTGAGTTTTCCATGATCCATATTCCTTATTGATCTGTCATCCTTGATCTCCTCATCCAACGGTTTTCATTTTCTCACTTCGCTCCATATTTTCTTCTCTTTTTCTCACTTCGACCCAGTGACACTCACTGTGTCTCCCACAAAGTTTGATTTTTACCTTTTCTTCTTTGTTCTTCACTTCCTTCCATAACCAAGGGCCAACAGGCCCCCAACACTCACATGTGAATTATCCCAAGGCACTTTGGATCTGATCCTTCTGTTTTGCTTCGACTTTGGACTACGCAGGGAAAGCTTTGCTTTCTGCTTTATGCCTCCTCTCCCTCCTTGTGTAGACTGTATTTTCTATGTCTGGTAACCAGTTTCAACTACACCTGGTACATAGACCCTTTTCTAGTTGTTTTTACTGAGAACTGTGAGGCAGATGGTTGTTATAGTAAAAATTCAGCCGACTCTCATTCACCAATCCTTCCTTCCACTCTCCCTTCAATTTTTTTAGTTGCGCAACACCTCCTTCTGTAACATAGGCAATCTCATATGGTCCAAGACAATGTGTTATGAACTTCCCTGGGTGTTTTATAAACTTACTGTCATACATAAGTACTAAATAACCTTGTTTGAATGTCTTCTTCTTAATGTTCCTATCATGATATGCCTTCTCGCGTTCCTACTGAACTTGTTGATGGAATCCTGCAATGAATATGCCTTCTTCCATTTCAACCAATTGTGGGAGCCTTTCCTGAGTAGCACCAGTGTCATCCATACCTATAAAATAAACAATTCTTAAGATTGGTACCAAGTATTCCATTAGGACAATAATTTCGAGACCATAAACAAACTTGAAAGGGGTCTGCATTGTTAATTTGTTTCAAGTGGTTCGATAGGCCCATAGTATCGTAGGTACTCTGAAGTCCTAGTCATCCCTATTCACAATGAAAATCTTTGTTAATGTTGTCTCCAAGATCTTATTGAATGCTTCGACTGTTCCATTTGCTTGTGGATGGTAAGGTGTACTCTTCTGATGGTGGACTGCAAATTCTTCAGTCAGGGATTCAACTCTCTTGTTGATGAAGTGTGTGCCTTGATCACTCATAAGGATCTTGGGGCATCCAAACCTGGTTATTATTTCATCAAATATAAAATGTGCAGCTGTAGTTGCACTACAATCCTTGACTGCTTTGGCTTCACCCATCTGGTTAAGTATTCTATTGCAGTAATGATATACCTTTCTCCTATGCACTTTCCTGGTGTGTTTATAGGTCCCATTAAGTCAATGGCCCACTTCTCAAATGCTTGTAGCGTCATCTGGAGCACTAATGGAATTTTATCTCTTCTGGACATTTTCCCAACTCTTTGGCATGCATCGCAAGCTCGGGCATAATCTTTAGCATCTCTGTGTAAGGTGGGCCACCAAAGGCCAGCTCTCAAGACCTTCTATGCAGTTTCTCTCCCTGCATAGTTTCCTCCTGCGATGCCTTCATGAGATTCTGCAAGGATCAATGGTCGCTCTGTTTCCATAACACATATTCTTATTATCTCATTAGGTGCCAGTTTGTATAGTTGATCATCTATAAGTAAAAATTCTACAGCACACACCACTAGTTGTTTCTTCTGGTGGATTGTATACTCACTAGGTGCCATTCCTGTTGATAGGAACTGGACTATGTCTGCAAAGTGGTCATCAATATTTCTAATGGAGAGAAGTTGTGCATCCGACAGTGTATCCTCCAAACTGGTGGGTTCTTCTCCATGTTCCAACCTCGACAGGTGGTCAGGACCCTTGTTCATTCTTCCTGTCTTAACTATGATTTCAAAATCATATTCTTGAAACAATAGAAGCCATCTGCATATCTACCCCCCCCAACATTGTCTTGTTGACCAGGTATTTCAGCACAGAGTGATCTGTAAACATTTTAAAGTGTCCTCCCAACAAGTAGTGGTAGAGTTTTTGCAATGCATACACCATGGCTAGTCCTTCTCTTTCTGTATTGGTGTAGTTGATCTTCACTATAGATAAATTCCTGCTAGCAAAAGCTAACGGATGGTAGATCTCCCCTTCTCCCAGTTGTGCCAGTACTACTCCCAATGCAATAGAGGATGCATTGATGTGCACATAAAACTGCTTGGTCCAATCTGGAAAAACTAGAATGGGCACAGTGACCATCCTCTGTTTCAGTGTGTCGAAGATCTTTTGGCATTCATTTGTCCAACCGAATTGACAGTCCTTCTTCAACAGATTCTCCATCGGTGCTATGATTTGGGTATAGCCTTGAATGAATTTCCTGTAATAGCCGGTATGTCCTAGCATAGTGCAAAGTTGTTTGACCGAAGTAGGAGGTGTAAAAATCAACTATAGTTGAAATTTTAGATGGGTCAACCAACGATCCCTGCTTGCACACAATATGGCCTAATAACACTCCAAATGGTGAGATAAAGATGCACTTCTTCAGATTCAAGGCAATTTGACACTGCATACATTTATCCAACATTAGCCTTAGACATTCAATATGATTTTTCAACAAACTGAACACAGTCCATTCATCAAAACATGCTACTAAACATTTATGCAAAAATTCTTTGAACGCTTCATCCACCACCCTGGAAAATATTGTTTGGGAATTCTTCAGTTTAAATGGCATTACTGTACATTGGTAGGATCCCCATTTTGTGGAAAACGTGGTCTTGTGGTGGTCCTCAGCAATCTGGATCCGATGGTATCCTGAAAATCCATCTGTAAAAGAATATACCTCATGGCCTCCCATGTTGTCTAATACTTCAGCAATGAATGGTGTAGGGAAAGGGTCATGTAGACAGGTATCATTCAACTTTATGAGGTCCACACATATCATGATTTCTCTTGTATTATTGTCTTACACGATCATAGGGATAATCCACTCCAACTCTTTGACAAGTTCAATAATCCCTACTTCCAGCATTCTGTCGAGCTCAATCTTCACTTTTTCCTTATATTTTGGATTCAATCTGTAGGGCCTTTGCTTGACTGGCTTCGCACCTGGTTTCAAAGGGATCCTAATTTCTCCCATAGGACCATTGATACCCTTCATATCATTGAACTTGGTCGAAAACAAGTCCTGATACTCATGCAATAACTCTGTAATCTTGTCAATGGTAGCAACATCCCAATAATCTCCAACATTGGCAATCTTCAGTGTCTCCTCTGTCCCAATGTTGAATTTTTTAATCTTGATTGGATGACCAATAAATGGTAGCTCAAATCCTAGTCCTTCCACATTCCTTTGGCCTTTTGTCTCGGTGATGTTTACCTTCTTGGGACCATCATCCTTATCAGCATTAATGTTGTAGAAACTCTGCAATTTCTGGAGAGCTATAGTACATTTGTCCTCTTCTTGTTCCATAGGGAGGCTAGATGCTTCCTTGAATACCTTCTTTCTCACATTCTATAATTCTTGGCCTACTGAAGGATATTCACTTTCAAATGCAAAGGTGGTGACAAAATTATGAATCATACCTTCCCAATCTATAGTGACGAGGCACAGCTCTGCTTGAAGGTACCAATTGATAAGGGTCGTGTCCAGTGTGTTAATGAATCTGTGCACCCATTATTCTTGAGGAATTTCACTCCATGCCTCTTCACAGCTTCACATGTGGTCCTTTGGGCAAATTCGACTGGTATATCTTACTTCGCAACTTACTGCTTGTTCTAAGAAATGCGTTGTCATCAAGGTTCGTCATTGGGACCAGTCTGTGATATTGATTTTATGTGTCCCCCACCATCTTACTGGCATGGATTTCAGGGCCTCATCCATTGCCAACAATATAATTTTTATTGGTACACTTGTTTCAAAATATGATAGGAAGGCTTCTAAAGGGTTCAAACCATCAAATGTGGGTAAGTTACTCACTGTTGTGCCAATCCAATGAACTTCTCTAGTTAATATAGCACATCTTCTAGTAGATACTTCATGCATATGGTTCTGCTAGTTCTCCAGTAACTCTTCTGATTCTGATGAGCATGCGCTGTCACTTCGCCATCTTAGATTCCCACTAGCTGTAGGGTTGATGTAATCTTGTTGTCAGGCTATTAGTTTGTAGATGTTTTCCAATTTGTATGCGTGATCTTCTTCTCTGATGGGCTCTGTGTATTGTGGACCTTCATCTAGATCTAAGGGTGCAATGACCCTAAGTCCATCTCTTTCAAATTTCCTACATCTTTTCTTCAAATAAAAAATAGTGGAATTGTTGAAGGCCCAATCAATTCCTAGTAATGCAAGGTAAGGGAAATTGTCATCAACAATTTCAAATACCTCAAAATATGAAAAGGTTCTAACTCCATCAACATCCACAGGGACATGATCCAATCGTCCAAATGGGCTGACATCTTGTTGGTTAGCCATCCTAATTCTGATAGGGGAATAGATCAACATCGGTTTTCCCATTAGTGCCCAAGTTTTCTTCGTCATGACATTGACCTTCGACCTTAAGTCGAGGAACACATAGTCTATATCATACTCTCCTATTTGAGCATTCAAATGTAATTCTTTATTTTTATTTCTCTTATTACCAATTTGGTGTACTTCCCTATTCAACAAGGGTTCTATCTTCCCTATCTCATACTACTTGATTAAGTTTTGTAGTTCTTACACAACGTTCTCATCCTGAATTAACTTAATACATGTGTATAAAAATTCAATAAGCTTACTAACCTATTTTCCTCCTTTTGGAGAAGATGATTGATCAAATGCCTGAGGAATCCCATATTCTCTAATTTATGATTGTGTTTTGGAGTAAGAACCTTGATCCGCTTTGAACTCTTTCCTTGCTTCCTCAAAGATTTGTGTTTCTTTCTTCACATCAAAATTTTGGGTCTTCTGTGCATCTTTCCTGATGCCTGAGTCTTCTGTGGTCTTTCCTTGGGTCATTTTATCCACTTCTATGGTAGTGCCTCCTCAAGTAATAACATTGACTCTAGGGTATACTCCATGAGTTTCAACATAGATCAATTACACTTGTGGGTTCTATTGGGGTCCTCATCTTTCCTGAAGCTTGGATAGCAACACATGGCAGTCCTCAATGACGTGCTCGAAGGAGTTGCAATAACTGCAAGTGGTACAAGGGTTTTGACAGTCTTTTGCTAGATGTCCTAGCTACATGCAGTTATAACAGATTATTTTTCCTAGTCCTTGGCCCATTCCTCCTCCTCGTCCTCTTCCTCTGTATCCACCGTGAGGATTGAAGTTTCCTCTTCCTGGGGAGCTATACTGTGCATTGTTTCCTTCTTGATGTACTTCACCTTGGATCTTGTATATGTCTCTTGATATTTCATGCATGAGATCATAAGCCCTGCAATATCTATCATCATGCCCTACTGGTTTACAAAATGTGCAATACAAGTTTGTGGGTGTCTGAATGTATTTCTGCATGTAATAACACTCACCAGGGTGATGTTGATTTCTTCATACTTCGCACCAAGGTAATGTGACTTGCTTCAAGGGGCTCAGAGCTCCAGAAGCCAAGTGTTCATTGAATAGAGGGTAGTGTTCCCTATCATGACCTTCTGATCTGCATCTGATACACCATATGTCTTCTCTTTTTCTATTTCCCTTATCTTTCTTCATGTATTTGACCTGTAGAGACAAACTAGTTAGCTGACTCAAGATCCGACTCATACCTGAGTTGGATTCTCCCATAGGGGTTGATTCAAGCTTCATGGAAATCTCTAATACTTCTTCCTATGAAGCAATCTTCTAATGCATTAGGGGGACTCTGATATGTGGTAATAGAGCAACAATGAACCATTCTTTGTTCTTCTCATCCAGGATCGTAAAGGTCAATCTTCCTGTAAGGGTCTTGAATCTCTGATCGAACTCCAAAACAAGTTCGACTACCTTTTGTTTGATCTCTTTCAGCTCTATAATACATTGGGAATCTGACTTAGGTTTCTTAAACTCTACAATCAACACGTTCTTGATCTCATTCAATGACTTAGGTTGTGGATGTCCTTGAACAAGCTTCATGTACTATCTCAATGTGTGGTCTCTCAGTGTAGTGCTAAACTGGTTTCTTTTAATATCTTCCTCGGTAATATTTTTAATGTTCCATATGGCTTCACACAGGAACCAGTGTTGATCAGGAACTTTAGATCCATCTCCTCTAAAGATAGGGACCCTCATCTCATCTTCCATGGAGTTGCCTAGTTTTCTTGTCTTAGTGGATGTTGAGTTGCTAGTAATAGTGCTCTATGAACTATGGTGATTTGGAATGCTCTAATTACTTAATGTTTTTGAAATAATAGGAGGATCGATATTACTTACTTTATTATCCTGTACAGTTCTTGAGGTTTCTAGCTCGTTTCGGCGAAGTTTTTCAGCTGCTTCTTCCTTTGGCCCCACGGGTTTTCAATGTTCTTTGTCTGTCATATCTGCCTCTTCTCCACTGTAGAAACCCTCTTCCCTGTAGTTTTTCTTAAAGAGGTTCTCAAGGTGAACCTCTCGAAAGACTCTTCCACTACGTGTATGCCGCACTTCTATGTCACTATCGCTATCCAAATTTTTGAACATTAGCCTTTTCAAATCTTCTCGATCTACTGTATCTTCAATATGTTCTTCTCATGCAACAACATCTTGAGTCTTAACTTCAGGACTTGTAAAAATTTTCCTCTGGGTCCTTTAAGGAAATATATTTCACCTTGGCTGTCTGAATCTACTCTGTCAACAACAAAATCAGTGATATACCCTCCAATTCTACTATCAAACCAGTGATATACTACCCTAGATACAACGTTATCAACCCTTTTAACCTTTTAGATCAACGTCGATGTCCAAACTACAGGGGATCTAGGTCTTATCTCGAACTGGGTATCTGCTAACCTAGCTAACCACTCATGTAGCTCTTGATGGATCCCTCCAAATAATATCTCGAGAATGTCGGTAAAGATATATTTCTCCAACCAATATTCTATACTAAGATTAGGGTTCTTGTTTTGGGCTTCAGCAAAGTCCTTCTCTTGATATTCTATCCACTTTTGAATCCCTTTCTTCGATGGGAACCACCTTGACATTCCCTCATGAATATTCTTGTCTCGACAATGGAACCATTTGTTGGCACAGGGGCAGACCCAAGGTTTAGCTCCAAGAGTGCACCAACAAGCCCTAGCTATTGGCACTTTTAGAAACACCTGCGAAGTAGATGCAATCTCACCTGAAGAAGATATGAGGGGGTTGCAAGATAGAGATGTCTACAACTAGGGGAATATCAAGGGGATCTATTATAACATGAATACATCATGCATATATCATTCAACAAGCTAGGTCTATCCTTCACAAGTATAGATTTGATCTAATACAATAAGACAAGTAACAATATAACAACGATAGATATCAAAGCATCAATCCCACACACAACAATAGATGTACGTGGTTCACCCTCTCTCTAGGGATATGCCCACAGAACTATGCTTATGATTTATTAAGGTAAAGAATACAGTTCTTGTCTACGCTCTCAACTAGCATATCCTCTTTTTGTCCCCTTCCCGTGCTCCTAGCTGCAAGACTTGACATTTGCACCCAGCAGAATATCTTACAATACGAGAAGGATTCCTCTCTCTCAACACTTCTCTCTCTCAATATAATGATCCCTCACTCAATACTATAGCTATATCAACAAAAATATTGTACTACAGAATTACCAACTTGTACCAACCCGACACAGGTCCTCTTGACCTTTATTTATACATTACAATACCTCACAGACATCCTTAGGCCGAAACTTAGGTGCCAAAACCCTAAATACCAAAACCCTAGGTGTATAAAACCCTATGTCAACTTGACCGTTTTTATTCAGGCTTCACTGGCCTGTACTTCCTTCCTTCTCATGCGATGATCAAAAGCATCCATCGATGGCTTTTCCTAATTGCTGAGTTGTCCACGATCCATATTCCTTGAAGATCTGTCATCCTTGATCTCCTCATCCAATGGTTTTCATTTCCTCGCTTCGCTCCATCTTTTATGCTCTTTTGCTCACTTCGACCCAGTGACAGTCACTATGTCTCCCACGAAGTTTTCTTTTTACCTTTTCTTTCCTTTTCTTCGCTTCCTTCCATAACAAAGGGCCAACAGTGTTGGATTACTGAGAGGGGGGGTGAATCAGTAATAACACAATTATAATCCTTTTTCTTCAAATGTTATATCAATGTAGCATTATTATCCAATAATGAGAAGTAAGAAATAAACAATCACACACATACACAGTACAGTAGTGTTTTACGTGGAAACCCAAATCGGGAGAAAACCATTGAATGCTTTTTCTTATATGTTTTAAAGAATTACATTCATTGGAAGCACCAATGTCCTTTGTTTTCTAGATGCAACTGGAAGGAGGCTCCAACCCCCTAGTTTCTTAGGCTAAAACCTGAGGGAAGCTCCAACTCCCCAATTCTCTGGCTACAACCAGAAGGAGGCTACAACCCCCAATGTTCTCCGACTACAACCAGAAGGTGGCTACAACCACCTGTCCTTGCCCCGTCTTGCCAACCTGATGTAGAAGTAGAATGATGGAACCACTGTCACACTATCACTGTGAGATATACCGCTGTAAACCTGTACCAATAAATCTGAACCATGCATCACCCATGCATCAACCTGTACCTCAACCTGTAATCAACTGGTACCATAAACAAGTGCATCAACCATGCACCAATCTGTAATCAACCTGTACCATAAACAAGTTCATCCAACCATGTACT
The DNA here is from genome assembly GCA_009831015.1 of Picea engelmannii. Lineage (NCBI taxonomy): Eukaryota > Viridiplantae > Streptophyta > Pinopsida > Pinales > Pinaceae > Picea > Picea engelmannii. Next base: position 126,036 of record ML800396.1, read on the forward strand.
AATTATGTACCAATCATGTGTCAACTACTCATCAACTATGACTCATCAATATGTACCAACATCATCAACTATACACCTCATGTATGTGCACCAACTCATCAACTACTTGTCTTAACCATGTACTCAACATGTACCACAACCAAAAGCCCTTATCAATTTCATCATCCAAATCTGATTTGTATCTCTGTAATAGACCTGGTGTATATGATCACATTCCTACAAACCTTCCTTAACTTTAAAAACAAGAGACTGTCATTTTCATCAAACTTTTCTTTAGTCTCACATGCCTAGTTTTGGATTAGTCAACAAGCCTAACTTGAAGTAATCATAAATTTGAACCTGTATTGTATAAAGATATGAAACTGATATACAATGTTCTTCAGTGTGTTTAATTCAATTCCTCCAAGTTGTACTTCTTGGAACCTCTCAGAAAATGAGTTATAGCAAAAATGGCATACCTTGCTTAATTCTATCTTATTCTAGAGAGAGACCTTGTAGAGCGTGCCCCACACAAAATATTTAATGAAATGATATGAAACTATCAAAAATCATACTACATATTGTACCCTAACTAACACATTTGGTATCACTAATTTTTTATCTATTATGAATAATTTATGACATTTTTACCCGAAACACCTGATTTTGACTAGTTTTAGGACTGGCCACAAACCCTATTTTCCACGGAGTGTAACTCCAAAAATAAAATGACCCACAAGATGATTTATTTTTTTTATATATACTTGGATATTGTTTCTCACTTTCATATCAATTTCATGGTATGAATCATTATATAAAAAAAGTTATAGCAGAAATGGTGAGATGACCTGAAAATAACATACCTTAGAAAGCACCATCCAAAGAATTTATCCTTCCTTGCATTTCAGCCTTCTTTTCTTCACCTTCACTCAAAATTCCAGTTTAGATATCTTTGTTTACCTCAGAAACATATATATATTCAATATTCTCAAGTGTGATTCAAATTAGAGAGCCTTTCCTCTTACTTATACTCTCCAAGTAGCTTCCTTAAAAACATCTTCTAGGTCACTTGACCCACTTTCCTTATTTTAGGGTTGGGTCCACTTCTAATTTCTCCATTAAATTTATTATTGAAATAATTTATTTTGTATTCACTTTGAATTATAAT
>ML800396.1:149799-188931 GCA_009831015.1 Picea engelmannii
TCTTGTTCCGTGATGGGCAGGTGCTTCTTTTCCCCAGAGGGTCTAGCATCACTTCGGCCAAAGTGATTGGTACTAGACATGAGAGGCTGTACAAGTTCTTGTTCCAGCCAGTGCGAGCATTGATTCATTCTACTAGCAGCAGCAATGGCCTATGTGAGTTATGGCACAGGAGGATGGCACATTTGCACCATGGGGCTTTGCGAGTTATGAGGGAAATGGTGACGGGAGTTCCAGATTTCAGTTCAGAGCACCATGAGTTGTGCAAGGGGTGTACCTTAGGAAAGTACACCAAGACTACTTTTCTGAGCAGTGATAGTAGAACAACAGGGATACTTGATCTTATACATTCAGATGTATGTGGCCCGATGTCTTCAGCATCGTTGACTAGATCCCTATACTATGTTGTATTCATTGATGACTTCTCTCAGAAGTCCTGGATTTTCTTCATGAAGACCAAAGGACAGGTCTTCAGTCGGTTCCAAGAGTTCAAATCTCTTGTGGAGAACCAGACAGGGAAGAAAATCAGAGTCTTGAGATCGGACAATGGGGGTGAGTATACCTCCAAGGAGTTTATGGATTTCTGTGCAGGAGAGGGCATCAGGAGGGAGTTGACTGTTCCTTACAACCTGCAACAGAATGGGGTTGCTGAAAGGAAGAACATGGCCATTGTTGGGGCTGCGAGAGCCATGCTAAATGATCAGGGGCTGCCACTATTTCTATGGGCTGAGGCATGCTACACTATAGTTTATCTGTAGAACAGGAGTCCTCATAGGGCTGTGGGGAGCATGACTCCTGAGGAGGCTTTCTCTAGGAAGAAGCCTGAGGTGGGGCACTTTCGGATTTTTGGGTGCATCACATATTCATATGTCTCTTTTGAGAAGAGGAAAAAGTTGGAGCCCATGGCAGAGAGAGGGATCTTTGTTGGGTACAATGACACTTCAAAGGATTTCCATATTTACCTTCCTTCCTTGAGGAAGACTGTCTTGAGGAGGGATGTCATATTTGAGGAGGACGGAGCCTTTAGGAAGTCTAGAGGGATAGAGAGAGGTGAGAAGTCTTCATCTCAGATTCATGTGAGCCCGCAGTAGACTACAGTGACACAGATTTTGGGGCCACCAGCTTCGGTGACTACAGGTTCACAGGAGACAGGGCCACAGAGTTCAAGTTCGCAGGCTACTGGTCCACAAGTTTTAGGATCAGGTACTGCAGGGTCTACTACAGGATCATTATCTTCAGTAGATGGGGTTGAGCAGGGATATTCCCCTCCATAGGCCACTCCTTTAAAGTGGAGGAAGCCCAAGTGGCTTCATGACATTTTGAGGGATGCACAGGATTCTGTGGGGAATCCCAAGAAGGTAGTGAGGGAGAGTAAACCTCCCGAGAAGTTTTGCAGCTACATCGCGATGGTGAGCAGTATTTGGGAGTCTGAGCCTTCCACTTTTGAGGAGGCCACTAGTAGACAGGTATGGAGAGATGCCATGATGGAAGAGTACAATTCCATCATGAAGAACAATGTTTGGGAAGCTGTTCCTAGACCTGAGGGGAAGTCAGTGGTGACTTCCAAGTGGCTCTACAAGATAAAGCATGCTGCAAATGGCAGCATTGAGAAGTACAAAGCTCGCTTTGTGGCTCGGGGGTTTTTACAGGTTGAGGGAGTCGACTATGATGAGACCTTTGCACCGGTTGCTCGATACACTTCGATCAGGGTAGTGATCTCCATTGCAGTAGAGATGGGTTGGAAGATCCACCAAATGGATGTGAAGACCGCATTTCTGAATGGTCTTATTGAGGAGGAGGTATACATTGAGAAACCATTGGGATTTGAGGTGCATGGCAAAGAGTCTCATGTGTGTAGACTGAAGAAGGCATTGTACGGGCTGAAACAAGCTCCCAGAGCTTGGTATTAGAGGATAGATGCCTATTTGCAGTAGTTGGGTTTTGATAAGAGTGAGGTCGATCCCAACCTATACTTCATTATGGTTGGAGAGGATCCTCTCATTCTTCTTCTATATGTGGATGACCTTTTTATTACAGGGGCAGAGAGACTCATCAGCAGCTGCAAAGAAAGCCTTTCTTCAGAGTTTGAGATGACAGACATTGGACTGATGCATTACTTTTTGGGATTGGAGGTTTGGCAGGATCCTGGACACATCTTCCTGGGACAGGGGAAGTATGTGTGTGATATTCTGAGCAGATTTTAGATGGGGGATAGTAGGCCCATGACCACTCCCATGATTACAAACTGGAAGAAGCTTCATGCTTCTGAGTCACAGTTGGTGGATTCCACTTTGTATCGTCAGTTGATCGGGTCATTGATGTATTTGGTCAATACCAGGCCAGATATTTGTTTTCTATCAACACTCTCAGTCAGTTCATGGTGGAGCCGAGGAGAGTGCACTGGGTGGCAGCAAAACATGTGCTCAGGTATCTTTGTGGTACGGTAGATTATGGTCTGGACTATCATAGAGGAGATGGAGTTCATCTAGTTGGCTATACAAACTCAGATTGGGTAGGACATGTGAGTGACAGGAAAAGCACTTCAGGGTGTTGCTTTGGATTGGGATCAGCAGTTGTGTCTTGGTTCAGTTGGAAGCAGAAGTCAGTGGCTTTGAGTTCGGCAGAGGCTAAGTATATGGAAGCTAGTCAAGCTAGTTGTGAGGCCCTTTGGCTTCGCAAGATGTTGGTTGGATTGTTCGATGTGCAGTTGAGGCCTACCGTGATTTACTGTGATAATCAAAGTTGCATTAAACTCTCGAAGAATCCAGTTTTTCATGATCGGTCTAAGCATATTGAGATTCGGTATCACTTCATCCGTGATTATGTTCAGAGAGGAGCTATGGAGCTACAGTACATATCTACTAAGGAGCAGGTTGCAGACATACTCACCAAGGCATTGAACATGGGCAAGTTTGTATTTTTCAGGGACAAGCTTGGAGTGGTGAGTAACACTTTCCTCGGTACGAGGGAGTGTTAAATTTTTAATTAAAATAAAGTACCAAGGCAAGTGTTTCTCTTCCCTAGGCGCCTAAGGGGGAGAAAGTGCCGAATGTGGGTCCTAGTCATTTAATTTATGAGATGCAAATTAAAATGTGACTTTATGATTAAAGTGAGGGTGAGTGAAGAGACACCAAATCTCAACCACACATCTAATCTAATATCAACCCTTAGATTAGAAAACTCCTCACCTTCCCTCATGAGGTCGACTTGGGCAAGAGGGCCCACCCATTCTTGGGTAGTTGAAGCATTCTTGTTGAGAGAATAAGAATGAGTTCAAGCATTCTTGTTGAGAAAACAAGAGAGAACAAGAGGAGTTCAAGCATTCTTGTTGAGAGAATAAGAGAGAGCAAGAGAGAGGTCGAGCTGAAGAAAAGAGACAACAGCTGCAATTTCTGGGAGTATTGGCATGCATTCCAAGGATGCCGAACAACATTTAGTGGCACAAAAATTGAGACTTAGCAGAGTTTTGGCAGGAATTTCGAGACAGTTCGTGCAACATTAATTGTTGGGACAGCCATACAATTGTACGGATTTCTGGTTCAGAAATCGAGGAGCAAAGCTACATGAATGTCTAGATAAGTTTGTGTAAATTTCTGAAGATGAATATGCTGTAAAAGAATTTCTCAGAAGCTCATAAATAATACAAAGCCCTCTCTCACTGGTTTTCCCCTTGTGGGTTTTTCCAGGGTCGAAGTTAAACCAAAAATCTTTGTGTCTATATTTTCTGAGTTTTGCATATTGCTGATATTTTATTTCTGCATTGAAAACAATGCTCAGAATTCTCATGTTTCAATTCTGAAGTTTATTCTCTATTAAGTTTTTGTATGCTGAAACAGTGTTGAAACTGGAGTTTCAACATTTAACTTTGGTTGAAAAATCAGCAAGACTAAAACTGTGTTGGGGTTTGAAAACTTAACATTAACAAAATACTACCTTGAGTTACCTTGATGTAGAGGTTGTTGTCTATTCTTCCTTTCCATAGTTCATAGGGAGTTTTATCAATGTTGTTTATGAGCATTACTCTATTTTGAATGTGAATTGTTGTATGCACTGCATGTCTCAAAAAAATATCTGTGAATTTGAAATCCATTAGCATTGTTAAAGCCATTTCCTGTGTAAATATCATCCATTATGATAATTTTCCTTTGTCTCTAAACCACTCTTTGAACCAATCTATGAATCCATGCTCTCGTCCATACTATCCAAGAATCTACTTGTGCAACTATCCATAATACTAACCCATTTATCACTATATTATCATGAAGTATTGATTAATCCATCAAATTGTACTTCTTCTAACTGACTGTTCTAGATCTGTCTTCTCAAACTTTGCAAGTTGTTTGAAGGATGGTTCTTTGGTCTTTCACAACTATCGCATAGACTCCCCCTGTCTAATATTCATATTACCTGGGAGTCTCTAAGACAAATGGCTCAAGACAATTCCTTCTCTGATGTGTATTCATCATCATCTTCATTGGTAAATTCATCATCTCTCTGAGCTCTGACTTATTTATTTCTATCTATGGATTCATCTTTCACTACAATTCCTGAAAGTACAATCTCTTGAACATGTTCCTTATTTACATGTCCTTATTTTCTTTCAGTTATTTTCCAAACCTTTCTATATCCGACATCTTTCTTTTTCTCTGTAGAATTTTCTTCATCTTGTTTTATTGTTAATCTTGCGATCTCTCGGACCTTGTCTTTGTTCACGTGTTCTTTGTGTTTTCTTATCCATACTTTCTTATATCTAATATCAATGTTCTATTTCATGGAAGTATATATCATGCTTCTGCAATCACTAGCTATGTGTCCATAGTTATGAGATTTGTAACATTCAATGTTACTTGGGGCCACATATGCACTTCTTGCTTGAACATAATTTCTTTTATAATCCCTGCAATCTTCAACCTTATGTCCAAAATTAGAACAATAAAAATAATGACCATAAAATAAATTTGCATACCTGGGAGTGAATGATCTTGTTTGTGGTGTAGTCCTTCTAAATTTCTGCCTTGAATGATCATGATCATGATTGAAGCTTGTTTGTGGCTTGAACATGAATGGTCTTCTTGAAGATGTATCTTCAATAGTTTTGTTAGATTCTGGTTGACCATGATTCCTTCCTTTGAGTACTTCTGCATAACTCTTTCTATTTTCTTCATTCTTATTTTCTAGGAACCTTGAGTGTTTCTCTTCATTCTCTATAATTGATGTGGATGTTTCTATATCTTCAACATTCTTGTTGAGCTTGACGACTTTGACTCTTAGTATGACAAATTCTTCTTCAAGATTCCCAATCTCTTCTTCTTTCTTCATTATCTGAGACTTCATGACCTCTTCTGTCCTCTTTGATTATTCAAGTTGGATTCTCAATGTAATTATTTCTTCTCTGAGTCTTCTGTCTTCTTGACCAAACTCTTTCTCAAGTTGGTTTAAGTCATCTCTTTTTTCCTTGAGATGATCTTTCGGTATCTTTTCTCTGTTTTCTGCTTCTTCCTTTTGTGTTTTTATCTTGGTTTCTAAACACTGTTTTTGATATTCTAGATTTTCTTCAATTATTTTGGCCTCTTCTAGCTAAGTTCTTAAATTTTTGATGGCCTACTGAGTTTTTTCAAAACCTTGAACACTTTCCTTTTGCTTCATCAATTTTTTCTTGGATGACTTGTTTTCTTCCCTTTCTTTCTTTAGATATTCAATTGTACTGATCAATTGTTTTTTGTAATCAACTTCTACTACTTCATACTCTTCCTCTTCTGAATATGTATGACATGATGAACATATTTTTCTTGTTCTATACCTGCATCTTCTTTGGCATTTTATGATTTTGTGATGGGTGAAGAATATACATTATGTAACTTATCCCAAATTTCTTTGGCCAATGAACATTTACCAACATTTTCTCTTACCAAATTAGGTAATCCTTCCTAGATGAAATCCATTGCTATTTTTTTATTCTTCTTCAATTCCTTCTTGGTTGTAGTCTTTTCTCTTTTTGAACTATCATATCTTGTAACAACTGATAGCCAAATATAATGTCCATGTGCCTGTAAAAATAATTTTGTCCTTATTCTCCACATCTCATAATTTAAAGCATTCTGACCATTAAACATTGGTACTCCATTCTCAAAATAATCCATGATCTTCTTCCAGTGATTAAATTGTTTCTCGAAGGCACCCACTTTGAAACCAATTGTTGGATTACTGAGAGGGGGGTGGGGTGCATCAGTAATAGAGAAATTCAATCCTTTTTAACTACAATATGCAAGTGTTATATCAATGTATCATTATCATCCAATAGTTGCAGAGTAAATAAACAATGAACAAATGAACAACCATACACATACACAATACAACAATGTTTTTACGTGGAAACCTAAAGAGGGAGAAAACCAATGAATGATTTTTGTTATATGTCTTTAAGAATTACATTCATTAGAAGCACCAACTTCCTTTGTTTTCCAGCTGCAAATGAAAGGAGGATCCAACCCCCTAATTTCTCAGGCTACAACCTGAGGGAAGCTCCAACTCCCCAATTCTCTGGCTACAACCAGAAGGAGGCTACAACCAGAAGGAGGCTACGACCCCCTATGTTCTCCGCCTACAACCAAAAGGTGGCTACAACCACCTATCCTTTCCCCGTCCAACCGCCTTAACATATAAGTAGAATGATGGAACCACTGTCACACAATCATTGTGAGATATACTACTGTAAACCTGTACCAATCAACCTGTAATCAACCTGTACAATAAACAAGTGCATCAACCATGCACCAACCTGTACCTCAACCTGTAATCAACCTGTACCATAAACAAGTGCATCAACCATGCACCAAACCTATACAAATAACTTGTCACAACAACTTTTCCAAACAACCTATCACAACAACCTGTCTCGTCAATCTTATCAAGCAAATCAGATCTACTCACAAAGATCAATCACCAAGACAAATCTCAAATATCTGCATCAATCAATCATAACACAACAACTCATAATCATCACCAATATCAATATGTTCTTCTCATAATATACCAATACAAGTATGCTACATCATCCATAAACCATGTGTCAACAATACTACTAACAAATGCCTCCAACCATGTACAAATTATGTACCAATAATATATCAACTACTCATCAACTATGACTCATCAAGATGTACCAACATCATCAACTATACACCTTATGTATGTGCCAACTCATTAACTACTTGTTTCAACCATGTACCCAACATGTACCTCAACCAAAAGACCTCATCAATTTCATCATCCAAATATTATTTGTAACTCTGTAATAGACCTAGTGTATATGATCAGATACCTACAAACCTTCCTTAACATTAACAACAAGAGACTAGCATTTTCATCAAACTTTACTTTAGTCTCACATGACTAGTTTTGGATTAGTCAACAACCCTAACTTGAAATAATCATAACTATGTACTTGTAATGAATAAATATTTGAAAATAGTACAAAATGTTATTTAGTTTGTTTTATGCAATTCCTCCAGGTGTCACTACTTGGAACCTCTCAGAAAAGGAGTTATAGAAAAAATGACATACCTTGTTGAATTCTGTCTTATTCTAGAGAGTGAAGTTGTAGAGCGTGCCCCACATGGAATATTTGTTGTATGGATCTGAAAATTTCACACAGAACACTACATACTGTACTATAACCAACACATTTGGTCTTACTAAATTTGGATCTGTTGTGAATAATTTATGACATTTTTACCTGAAACACCTATTTTAGATTAGTTTCAGGACTACCCACAAACCCTATTTTCCATAGAGTGTAACTTCAAAAATACATAGACCCACAAGATTAAATTTGTACCATGTATACTTCGATATGTTTCCTCATTGGCCTCCCAATTTCACAGATTGAATCCTTCTAGAAAAAAATTTATTGTGAAAACGGTGAGATGACATGTAAATAACATACCTTAGAAAGCATCATCAAAAGAATTTATCCTCCCTTGAATTTCGGCCTTCTTTACTTCACCTTCCCTTTGAAATTTGGATTATATATCCTTTGGTTACCTCAGTCACTTGTAGATATTAAATATTCTCAAGTGTGATTAAAATGAGAGAGTATTGCCTCTTCTTTATACTTTCGTGTAGCTTCCTCAAGGGGTTACATTTTAAACATATTAACCCAATTTCTTTATTTTAGGGCTAACCCACTTCTAACCACTTTCAATAATTAGAAAGTTCTCCATTTACTTTAGTATATAAATAATCCTCCTTGACTTTGTCACTTCACTTTATTATTTAAACAATCATCTTTGACTTTGTCACTTCACTTTATTATTTAAATAATCCTCTTTGATTTTGTCACTTCACTTTATTATTTAAATAATCATGTTTGACTTTGTCACTTCACTTTATTATTTAAATAAACATTTTTTACTTTGTCACTTAACTTTATTATTTAAATAATTTCTTCTTTGCAAGAACTTTGACTTCTTTGACCTTTTGGGGCTTCAAGCCAACATATGAGGGTCCTCCAACTTCGTAAGGCCATAACTCTCAAACCGTGAGGAGTTATGTGACGTTCCACATACCACCAGAAATGGCATGACATGTACTATCCATATAGAATAGTATTACCTACAAATATATCAAAACTCATACCATTATACATCAAACAAACTTGTGTCCATTACCCTAACCTTTGTGCTACTAGAATTCGCTACCAAACTTTCTTCAAGGGTTGACATCAATGAAAACCAACCCAGTTAATCAACATTTATCCCATTTGGGTTTCCATGTTAAATTTTTACATGTTGTGCACTCGTGTTGATCTCTATTGATATGTTTGATTCTATGCATTAATTATAATTAATTATGTAATGAATAGTTAAAGTGGTAAAAAAGAAAAAGCATTAAAATTGTCCAATACTGATTCACCCCCTCTTAGTATTGCTGAGTAGTCCAACAAATGGTATCAGAGTAAAGTTCCTTCAGAAACAGTCTAACTATTGGAAGGTATATCTCTATGGAACACATGGACAACTAGGAAATATCTTCCCAAAACAAGTCTCCATTCTTTGATGGATCAAATTATGCATTATGGAACATTAAAATGAGATTATACCTACATTCATTGGCATGTGATGTATTGTAGTTAGTCAAAAATGCCTAAACCACCCCTAAAAGTCAACTCTATGTTGTAGCTGCTAAAAGGCTCAATGACAATAACTCCAAAGATGTGATTTCTATTCTGGATGGATTAGCAAGTTCATAATTTACAAAATTCATGCATTGTGGATCAACAAAGGAAATTCGGGACAAGTTATAAAATACATATGAAGGGAGTGTTAAAGTCTTGAAGGAAAAGCTAAAAACTCATAGGGTATGATTTGAAAACCTCAAAATGAAAGAAGAAAAAGATATAACAACCTACTTTCTTCATGTGGATGATATTGTTAACACTATCAAAGTACTAGGGGAAACCATTGATGAAAAACTTGTTCAAAAGGTTCTTAGGACACTTCCATCAAGATTTGATCCCAAATATCTACCATTGAAGAAATGAATGACCTATATAGTCTAACAATTGATGAATTCCATGGAAGCCTTACAACCTATGAAATGAGAATTGTGCAGAAAAATACATCAAAGCATGAGGAAACATTCAAAGTATAAAAAGGGACAAGCTCAAAAGGACACCAAACATATGACTCTTTTGAAGAGGAATCAGATGCAGAGGAATAAAACTTCGTCAAGAGGCTCAAGAAAGGAACTGGAAAGTATAAAGGTGAGCTCCCTTTCAAGCATTTTGATTGTGGTAGAGTAGGACATTTTTCTACTAAGTGTCCATTCAAAAGGGTCTCTAATTTTAATAATAACAAATATCACTATGTAAGTAACAAAAATGAAGAGAAAAAGAATAACTACAGGAAAACAAAAATATGTACGTTAATGACGAAGGTATCTCCCTTTATGAAGAAGACAACAACCCATAATATGTTTTATTCATGGCCATAAATAAATTTCCTAATGATGAAACCTCAAACAATGAAGACCCTGATGAGGAAGGGGAGATTAATCTTGTGGGTGAACTAATCTATGCTCCAAGTGAATTGAGAAAACTAAGAAAGAAAAATGAGTCTCTCAAGGAGTAGTTAAGAAAATCAAAAGGAGAATATCATGAACGAAATAATGACACTAAGCTTATTGGTATAAAAATACAATTAGAGGAAGAAAAAAGAATTGAAGAAATATTGGAAAATAAAATAAAAGAAATGGAGAATATCTTCGATAAAAGAGAGTTTGAAATTGTTTTCCTAAAAAAATAATTAGATAACACAGTCACCCAATTGAACACACATATGAGGTTTGAAAATAGCACAACATTCCTAGAAGACATTTTAAATGTCCAAAGGTCACCATTTGATAGAACTAGTCTTGGCTACAACAATGGTTAGAAAAATATTGATTATGAGATTCTAGAGAAAGAGGAGAAGAATCAAAGATATGAAAATGTGCATAGGAGTTCCAATCACTATGGAAATACTATAAAAATTAAAGTAGACAACAAACAAAAAAATGAATATCTACAGAAGATCATTCCTCTCCATAAAAGAGTTGAATTTGAAAAAGGTGGTCCATCCAAAAGACCTCTCACCACAAGAAATGTTTTCAAGGATGATTATATGAGTAATAGAAAATATCAAAGGTTTTTCAATAGAAATGCTCCACCAAGAAGACCTCCTACAACAAGGTATCAAAGTATGTTTCTTCGTTACTATTTCTCTTGTTATAAATTTGGGAATAAATACATTAACTGCAAGGGCAGTACAAGATATAACTATCTAAGAAGTAGAGATATATAAAATACTACCGGGAATGAACATATACGCAACAAAACAACTCAAGAATTTGGGAACATAAATTATAATCCTTTTTCTCCTCTTATGAACTCTAGTGTTGAATGATACAAATGTAATAACTTTGGCCCAGAATCACATGAGTCCAGACATATATTGGAATCCATGGGATAAAAAATAAAGGAAAAAACTCATGCTAAACATAAGGAAGAAACCAAAAGGGTATGGAAGGAAAAAATAGATCAACAAAAAGAGGAAGAAAACAACCTAGCCTTGCATTCTCATAGAAACACAAGCCAATGCTATACATTAATAGTGGATTCTCCAAGCACATGACAGGAGATCGAAGAACATTTTAAAATCTTAATAAGACAAAAGGAGTCAATGTCATGTTTGGGAATGATAATTATGCCAAAATAATTGGAAAAGAAACAACTAGTCTTGGAAGTGAGAAAACCAAAGGTGAAAATATATTGTTGATTGAAGATATGAAACATAACCTCCTCAATGTTAGTCAAATGTGTGATCAAGGACACACTCTTTCATTTGACTCTCAAAAGTGTGAAATAAGAAGTGAAAATCTTCTAGATTGGTTTCTACAACACTTAAGACTCCCAATAACATATACATTTTAGATGAAGTGAAAGGAGATAAATGTTCCATGGGAGAAACAGATCAAAGATGTCTTTGGAACAAGAGAATGGGACACATAGTTTTGACAATTTGGTAAAAATCAGCAAGAATCGGGTTGTAAGGAATCTGCCCCTAATTGCAAAACCTTCATATCCTATTTGCAAACACTGCCAATATGGAAAGTAGACTAGATTCTCATTCAAAACAATGGAGCATTCAACTTCAAATCCTTTGCAACTCATTCATACTAATCTCTATGGACCAACCAGAAACAAAATATTACAAGGTGAGAACTACTTTATGATACTTATAGATCACTATGCTATAATGACATTGGTTTCCTTTCTAAAGAATAAATCAGAAGCAATTGATAAGTTTAAGGTTTTTAAAGAACTAGTACAAAATGAAACTGACCTCAAAATCAAGTTCTTATGATCAGACAATGGAGGTGAGTTTACCTCAAATGAATTTGAAAAATTCTATAAGATGCATGGAATCAAAAGACATTTTTTAGCAGCCAAGACACAATAGAAGAATGCTGTGGTAGAAAGAAAAAACAGGACCATGCAAGAAATGGAAAGAAATATGTTAAATGAATCCAAACTATCAGAGACATTTTGGAAAGAAGCAATAGATATTGTTGTTCATATTATAAATAGATGTTTTCTTAGAAAAAACCATGATAAACCACCATATGAATTGTGGAAAGGAAGAACTACAACATTGAATTAGCTCAAAGTATTTGTGAGTAAATGTTACATAAGGAGAAGTGAAGAGAATTTGGGTAAGTTTGATTCAAAAACAGATGAAGGAATATTTACAGGTTACTCATTTGATAGTAAAACATATAGATGCTATAATCTAAGGTTGGAAAAGATAGTTATGAGTACAAATGTGAAAGTAGATGATGAAGAGTCACACTTTACAAACTGGATTTCAAAATAAACAAAATGTAAAGAAGAATATGCATTTCTGCAAGAAGAACAACATGAAGAGGAACAAGAAAAAGAATCATACAAAGAACAAGAAGAAGAAGAACAAGAACAAGAAATTAAGGATCAACAAATAGAAGAGGAATACAAAATAGAAAGACAAGACACAAAAACTCCTTCAAGGTATGTACACAAGAATCATCTTGAAAGCCAAATTCTTGGAGATATGAGTGCAGGACCCTAAACAAGAAGAAGAATAAACAATCAAGTAAACTTTTCCCTACTAGTTACATTAAAACCTCATAAATTTGAAGAATCCATCCAAGATGAACATTGTACCAATGTCATCAATGATGAATTGGACCAAATTCAAAAGAATCAAATATGGGATCTTGTTCCTATACAAAGGATAAAAATGAATAGGCACTAAATGGGTCTCGAGGAATAAACAAAATGCAAATGGACATGTAGTAAGAAACAAAGAAATATTAATATGCAAGGGATATGCACAAATTGAAGGAGTTGATTTTGAATAAACTTTTTCTCGTGTAGCAAGATTGCAAGAAATTAGGATGTTTTTGGCATTTTCTTACTACAAGAACTTTAAAATTTATCAAATGGATGTTAAATCAGCATTCCTAAATGAAAATTTGGAGGAATAAGTGTACATTGAACAACGTGAAGGATTTTAATTATCAGAAGATGGATATTATGTGTGTAAACTGAAGAAATATCTCTACAACCTAAAGAAATCCTCTAGAGATTGGTACTCTAGACTGGATAAGCATTTGCAACAAGGATTTAAAAGAGGAGTTGTATACAACAACATCTACATTAAAAAGGAGAACAAAAACATGATAATAATAGTTGTATATATAGATGATATAATATTTGGAAGTAATATTGACAAGCTAAGAAAAACATTTTCTGAATAGATCCAAAGTGAATTCAAAATGTCAATGTTAGGAGAGTTATCATTCTTCTTAGGACTGCAAATCTCTCTATCAAGCAAAGGTACCTTCATATCTCAAATGAAGTGCATTGAGGAGATTCTCAAGAAGTTCAAAATGGAGGATTGTAAACCAATTAGTACCACTATGATCACATGATGCAAACTCCACAAAGATGATGAATCCATGGAAGAAGATAAAAAATTGTACAAGTCTATTATTGGAAACTTGTTGTATGTAAAAACTTCAAGGCTAGATGTGATGCAAGAAGTTGGAATTGTTGCAAGGTTTCAATCTGCACCAAAAGAATCTCATGTATAGGAAGTCAAGAGAAGTTTTAGATATATGAAGGTTACTTTGGAATATGGACTATGGTATCCAAAAGGTGAATATTTTACCTTGAAAGAATACATATATGTTGAATGGCAAGGATATGTAGATGATCGGAAAAAAAACAAGTGGAGATTTATTCTTTGTAGGAAATTTCTTAGTTTCCCGATTAAGAAAAAATAACTCATCAATCTCTCTATCAACTGCAAAAGTTGAATACATTATTGCAACATCATGTTGCACACAAATTCTTTGGATGAAGAAGACCTTACAAGGCATTCATATTGACTACAAACTACTGATTTCTATACTATGTGATAACACTAGTGCAATAAGCATTTCTAAGAACCTTTCCATGCATTAAAAAAAAAACACATACCTATCAAATACCATTTTCTAAGAGAACGAATTGAAAACTAGGTTGTAAAGTTGGAATATGTACCAACAAAGACACAAATTGCAGAGATATTTACAAAACCACTTCCCATAGATACATTTGAGTATATCATACATAAGATGAGAGTCATCCCATTTCTGCGTAAGGTATGACAAATTCAATTGAAAGATGTTGGGATCTCGGTAGAACAAAAATATTAGGGGGAGAGTGCATAAATGAGGATGTGAAATCAAAAAATAAAATATATTCACAAGGGGAGTTATTTATGAAAGCTTCATGGAGAAGAACAAAATCAGGGTGAGCTGCAGAAAAACAATAAAGTTACAGAGTAGAAAATAAAGAATATAATATCAGGGGGGAAATAATACTTTTCCATTGATGTCAAAGGGAGAGAGTAAATAGAAAGGGGGAGAGATGGTTACAACATTCTATTGGAATATCAAATAAGATTTTGTAATTCCATCAATGACAAAGGGGTAGATTTTTGAAAATTGTGTTTTCATTAATGTCAAAGGATTTCATGTTGATGAGTGATTCCTTATGAAGATGAAGGAAGGAAGACCTTGTTGATAGGTCCAAGGATCAAGAGAGATTGAAGAAGTGTTACAGTCAACTGTTGAACTCTCTTCCATAGAAATGATAGATAGGAAGAATATCAGAGAAGTGATGAAGCCCTAAAATGATTAAGTTCTAAATAAGACCATTTCCATGAAGTTGTAATGGAACTCTGATGGGAGAATCTCCGCATCAACATGAGATGTTTATTTAAAATAGAAAACAAATCTGGACCATTGATTGGATGGAAAGGTTATCAGAGTGTTTAAGTGTGAATTTTTAGTGGAAATCCAATGGGAGAATCTCCGAGTCAATAGGATTCGATGATTCATCTTAGAATGATCTTGACAGATGGGAGTCGTTGGATATTGTAAGATACATTTCCAGAAGACAAGGTTGGAACCTTAACTATCATGCATATTTCAACCTCGGAGTAAATATTAAACATTGGATGAGGTACCATGATGACCGTTAGATCATTAGAGTGTTTGAGTGAAAGAGGGCACAAGGACTTCGACGAAGATAACTTTGAATTAATAAGAACCATTGATCTGTCAGAGAGTAGTATCAGAGAATCAGAATTGTTGATGCTAGTTTTAGGACTATCAGAAGGAAGGCCATCAAAGGTCTAGGAGGAAGTCTTTAGAGTGGATGCTGATGATGAGAAGGTCCATGGACTATAGATCCATTAGAGGATCCACCTCAACCATTAGGTCAATGATGATCTGTTTCAAGAAATGAGAGTGACATTAGGGTGACATATTGTGACAACTTTGCAGTCAGATTGACAAGGATGCCAATGGGAAAGATAGCATGTCTCTAAGGGTGACACATGTCATATTTGGACTATGTGAAACAAAAGTGGACCCTAGTTGGACATGGGAAACTTTAGTTCATTGTATAAAATATCATCCATTTAAAATGACACAGCGAGAAGATCTCCACCGTTCATCATAGAGGCTCTAGTCAGAGTAGATTATGATATCTATAGTGAATACACTTTGATGATGAAGGACTTCGAGAGCTAGTGACAATTGTTGATCGAAGAACATGGAAAACAAAACGATAGTCATAGATATGTTGTGAACATAGTTGGGGATGAATATATTTAGTACATCATCTCAACCGTTGAGTTGGAACAATAAGTAGATCTCCTACATCCATTAGAGAGGCAATGGTCAGAGTGAACTGTGAAGCAGAAGTAATCCGACAAAAAGGAGCTTTAGAAGATATTTAGACTATAGATTGACAAGAAGGTGAGGCTCAACCATATATCTTCCATTGGTCCTACCTGACTATGAAGAGATAGGTGTTAATCATTCATGAAATTGAAGGGATGAAAAGGATTAGGGCCATTGAGCCTACTTTTCAAGGAGCGTTGGATCAGTTGGAGTACATATCATCAGAGAGGATATGGTCAGAGTGGAGTTGAAAAACGAATGGGTTTTGTTAAGGAGGAATCTGATATCCAACAATAGTCATTGATTAAATATCAGAAAACTAATGAACAATGAGGTCATGTTGTGTGTTTCGATGGGAAAAGAAAAGATCAACGGTCATGATCTATTCAAGGACAGATCAAACGAGTGTTGTGTGTTATGGTGGTGTTGATTTTTCCAACATCCAAGTGGTTCCAATATGAATTATATCCTATATATGTGGTTGAGATTAAATCCATGAAACAATCCTATGGTTGCTATGCATCAAGGATGAGTAGTCCTTTTTGCTGGATAAAGAATAGTTTGATGGTTGCGATCAAACAAAGAGAAGATCATATGGCTATTGTGAATTGAGGTGATGTTCAGGGATGATTTTAAGGATGGAAATTTGTTTTAAAATGTAAAAACCTTGGTGAATCTTAATAATCCTTCATATGCCAACTATAAATGTTTGGCGATATTTTTGTGAAAATATTTAAATTTATAAGGATTTTATATAGTTTTTATAACATTTTGGCGATTTTTAAGGTAAAATAATTTTATCCTATAGAATTTGGGTGAATCATTTTTAAAATAGTGAATCTCGTTTTTGGAAAACCCATGGAAAATTAGCCCATGAGTGAAATTTATCCCCTAAAATCATCCATGGTGATGTTTAGTGGGACATATGGTCCTGTTGTATAGAAATTTTGGTTAAGTTTTGGGATCTGCACCAGAAGAAGTCAAAGAATAAAAGGTAGTTAGAATATGGAGTAGAACACATGACGAGAGAGGACTTTGAGGAGTCAAATACCACGATAGAAGGATGCACAATGGTGCAACATGCAAAAGGAAGAAAATGAATATAGATCATTAGGATTCAGGGGAAATTTTGTCTACTTTATAATGAGATTAGCCCTATTTTTATGTTTAAATATGCAATGAGATTTTGGGTATAAAAAGAGAGGTTTTGGTGAGTTCGAAAGATAGGAATTTCTTAATGCTTGGTTGGTAAGTTGAGTTGAGCAAAGGAAGCATTTTGAGATATGACTGAGGAGTGAAGTTCGCACTACAGTAGAATGGATAGGTAGGTTTAGGTAATGTTATTGTTGCATATTTTGTAGCATAGTGCGCATATGGAAGAAAATTATCAATGACTCATAAAAGAAGCCAACCATTATGGACGTAGCCCAAGTTGATTGAACCATGTTAAACCAATGTGTTGTGATGTGTTGTATTTTCATTTTATGATGTTTAATGTTATGGTGCAATGATGATAAATGCTTCAATTTTGGGATGTGTTATTCATATATGCTATTACAATGGTAATTGAATGAACATAAAGTAAAGGAATGTCATAGACATGGTCAAACGCGTAATAAGTAACTTTTAAGTAATGGAATCTATGCACATGAGTAAGTGACATGTTGAATGGCTCACTTCCCCTCATCACTGTAGAACCTTGGTTCCTATATCCCCTCTAGATGCCTTGGATGAGAATTCACCTACTCAGAAGGTGATGTCTAAACGGTCGGTGTATAAAGTATTTTTTGTTATTTTAATTGTTAACCCCGGGTCTACCCACTACGTGAAAAAAATGGTTTTGTTTCCTGGATCGGGAACTGTAATGAGGAGAATGTTTTGGAAGTCAAAAAAGGAAGAGATAAAAGAATGGATAAAGAGAAAGAAATGGGACTTTGCCAAAGAACATAATAGAAACCCTTGGATTAGCGATGAACAATGGTTGCAAAGGTATGTATTCATAGATCTTCATGAAATGTTCTTTGGTGAATTCCTGATAATTTTGATTGAATGGTTAGAAAAGATAGTGGATAATGTTGGGAGATATAGATATGAATCTTCGAGAAACTAGACTCCTGAATTGATTAGACAACTAAATATAGTAAGTAATAAGGTTTCTCGCGTGGTTGATTTATGGTCGAATAGTATATTGGGGGGTTATATTATAGAGTTTGTAGTAGATTGTACCCATTCTTATAGTGTCACAGAGATGGAATTTTTCATAGGTCCATGTGGAAGATATCTGAGCGCATTTTCTACTTGGATAAAAATGTTGTTGTGCGATAAGAATTCCATGAAGATGGATTTTGATAGCTAGGCTCCTTCATGCACATAGGGTAACTAGGGGATGGTCGTAGGATGGTTTGAGAGTTGGAAGGATGAGTAAGGATCAGATGGAATGAATATGGTGAGAGAAGAGGATATTGAATCAGATGGATAGATTGCAGTATTGTGTTGTGGGAAAAGGTTTAGATATATCAAGAAGAAGACTATGGTCGAGAAAGAAGAGTAGCACAGATAATTTAAGGAAAGTGACCCCTGCACAGTACTAGGGATCACATTGTATAGAGAAAGTAAAAGGAAAGAAAGGGATCCTCAGTAATATCGAGAAGAAGAAGGAAGTCCATCTCAGATTGGAATCTGCATCGAAAACACGACCCTGTGTGTGTCACTAAGAATTGAAGCAGAAATCGTGAATTGTTCAAGAGCAATTGTAGTAAGTGGAGGAAGTCATAGAAATAGTCTGAATAATGGAAGTAGCTCAGTGAACCAAAGCTAGTCAACATCACCAAGGGTGAGTACAACACCAAGTACAATGACAGGGATAGATGATACACTAAGAATGCCCAAGTTTCAAGGAACAGGGTCAGAGGACCCTGAGCAACATGTTTTTGTATGCAACATGATATGGACTGCTAAGAATGTTCAAACTAAAGCCACAAATATTTCACAATTAGCTATGACGTTTAGAGGTCACACTGCTATGGTATATAAAGTATCAGACAATTACACCGACCGAACAATCAAGATCTTTGGCAGAGATTGGAATGTTGGACATGGTGTTATGGTGTTGGAATTGATGTCAAAGAGGGTCAATATGGTCATAATTATCAATGGATAATATGGTACTGTCATTGATACAATCCCATGCATTATCAAAACATTATTGTGTAGTCGTTGTCTTCTCCCCAGGACTATAACTCTGTTAAATTCACGCGTGAGCTTGATTAAATGCATTCATATTAATGTCTATATATATGGAACAAAAAATGAAAGCCCTGATTGTTTAGTTTGAGAATATTAATGGTTTGTGAAGGGTAAATTGGTGATCGTATAAACCCAATTGAAGATCTCTATGTATTACATAATTTGGATTGCATGGTAAAGAGGAGTAAAGGGGGAGATTGTTCAATAAAATTGTCATTGATGTCAAAGGTTAGAAAATGGATTAAATATAAATGTGGACTTGGTATCATTTTAATAAATGCAAAAGTGAAAAGTTAAGTGGAAACAAGGTTTACATAAAAGTGGAGTAAAAATAAAGTGAATTAAATATTAATATGACTTTAATAAATAAAAAAAGTTTAAAAGTTAGGTGGAAGTGGAGTTTACATAAAAGAGGAGTAAATATGAAAGTGTATTAAAGAAAAAGAAAAAAGTGAAGTGGCATTAAATAAAAAGGTAAAAGTGAAATGGAGTTTTTTCCTCAAGAAGCATGTCACATTTTTGCATCATTTTTCGTGTCCATTGTTGAGCCTTTTTTTGGCACATGGTTTTTGCCGATGGTTTTCTATTTCCAGTCAAGAAATTAGGGTTGTTAACTAATCTAGGTCATTGGGTTAGGGTTTTGTATGTCGATGGATCCTATATGTATATTGTATTGTAAACAATATATCACTATAAATGAATATAGAATATGTTGGTTTTCCTGGTTTGGGTTTCTAGGGAAAAAATCTCTATGTAATGTTTTAATTTTCCATTGTATATTTTTTGTTCTTTTACTGAAAATTTGTTTGGAATAAATATTGTATAAGGTTAAAATATACATTTGGTATCATAGTTTTGTTGGATTCATGGGGATGCCTTTGTGGTCAAGGGTTTGGTTCGGGACTGTAATAAGCCTTGCTATAGTCGAAGATCTTTGGTATTGATTTTTTAGGTGAAAATAAATGACGAGCAATTCAAAAATGGAGATCAAGAAGTTTAATGAGAAATGTTTTGAGCTATGGAAGCTCAAGATGGAAGATCTGTTGGTGGACATATATCAGTGGATCATAATAGATCTAGGTACTGCACCTATAAGAACTTCAACATATGACTGGAAAAATTTGGATCAAAAGGCAAAGAGCATAATCCAACTGTGTCTCTTAGATTGAGTATTATTGAATGTGTCAGAGGAAGCTACAACCAAGGATTTATGGGATAAGTTGTGGAGTTTGTATCAGTCTAAGTCCCCAGTAAATAAACTATTCCTATCAAAGAAGTTGTATAACTTGAGGATGAGATATGGAGACTCGATGGAAGAGCATTTGAACGCCTTCAAGATTGTGGTAAGTCAGTTAGTATCTGTTGAGCTTAAAATTTTAGATGAAGATAAGTGTATCAGTTTACTATGTTCTTTACCAGACTTGTGGGATAGTCTAGATGTGGCTATAGGTATTAATACAACTACCTTGAAGTTTGATGAAGTGGTGTCATCCTTGTTGTTAGAGGAGATGAGATAGAAGAATATGGAAGGACAGAGCACATACGCATTTTTCACAAGAGGACGATCCCAGGGAAGAAATAGATCTAAGTTCTCAAGTGGGAGATCTAAGTCTAAGGGTATATCTAAATATCCCAAAAAGTTTGTAAAGGTATGTTGGAGATGTGGAAAACAAGGGCACTACAAGAAGTAGTGTAGATCCAAAGTTGAGAAAAAGAAGGGATTTGAAGAATCTCCTACTACAGAAGAAAAGACCTCCAATGAAGCAGGAGGGGAAGTGTACTTGGATTATTCAAGAACACATGCATATCATGAGGCATGGTTGGTTGAATCAGGTGCATCCTTTCATATGAATCCCCACGGGGACTGGTTCTGTGAATATGAAATGTATGATGGAGGTAATTCTTTCTTAGGTGATGAACCAACAACCAGAATCATAGGTCGAGGAAAAGTCAAGTTGAGGCTCATAGGTGGAAATTATAACACTACCTGGTGTTCTTCAAAGCCTAGGATTGGCCAAAAAATTGATTTCTGTAAGAAAAATGGATGATGCATGGGTAAAAAAAATACTTGAGAAGGAAACCCACAAGATGGTTCGAGGAGCAATGGTTTTGTTAAAGGGAGCTCGGTTTGGAAATCTGTATAAGCTGCAAGGAATAACTATTAGTGATGGGTGTAATATTCCATTGTTCCTAATATTGGAGTTGAAGACAAAAGAACTCCTATAGTCTCTGGAGAAAAGGTTATGTTGTGGCATCAAAGATCGGGGCATATCAAAGAGAAGGGTATTTGACTACTACACAGTAAAGGTATGGTTGAAGGTACGTCTAACTACTCTATGGATTTTGATTTCTGTGAACATTGTGTATATGGGAAGAAAAATTGGGTAAGATTCCCCTCTCGTGTAACGAGGGCAGAAGGAATTTCACAACTAGTTCACAGTGATGTTTTTGGACCTATGTCGGTCCCATCATTGGGAAAATCTATGTAATATGTCTCATTTATAGATGACTTCTCAAGGAATACTTGGATATATTTCCTCAGGAAGAAATCAGAAGTCTTTGATAGGTTTAAAGAGTTTAAGGGTCTTGTTGAGAATCAAACAGAGAAAAGAATTAAGGTGTTGAGGACAGATAATGGCAGAGAGTTCTATGGGAATGAATTTGAAGAATTATGTAAGAAGTGTGATATAGAAAGGCATAATAATACTCCATATACACCTCAACATATTGGAGTTGCAGAAAGGATGAACAAGACGTTGATGTAAAAAGCAAGGTGCATGCTCAGTGGTGCCGTGTTAGGGAAAGAATTATGGGTAGAGGTAGTGGGTACTGCATGTTACCTGGTCAATAGATCACCCTCATCAACATTGGATGACGAGACTCCACAAGAGGTATGGACTAGTAAGAAACCTTCTCTCACACATCTCAAGGTATTTGGATGTGATGCATATGCTTCATGTTCCAAAGGAAAACATGAGTACTCTAGATAAGAAGCCTGAAACGTGTATCTTTATTGGATATAAATATAGTATCAAAGGTTATAATCTTTGGAACCTAGAAACTAAGAAGATAGTGTATAGCCAAGATGTGGTGTTTAGAGAAATGAAGATGGTGTTAAACAGGAAGTCCTACCAAGTAAGGACGAACCATATAAAATAGAGTTTTATTTAAATGATGATGAATCAAACTCTACAGAATAACAAGAATCAAAAGAAGAAGATCCTCATACTCCATTATTGAGGAGATCAATTCGAGAAATAAGGATACTATAAATTTATACTCCATCTGATTTCCATTCAAAATTTTCTTTGTCTATTACTGATGATGATCCTAGAACTGTCAGGGAGGCAATGGATTCAGAGGATTGAAATCTCTGGAGAAAGGCCATGGATGAAGAAATGGAATCCTTGGATAAGAATGAGTCTTGGGATCCAGTGGATTTTTCGACTGGAAGAAATCCCATTGGAAGAAAATGGGTATTTAAAAAGAAGTTTAATGTAGAAGGAAAAGTGGAGAAATACAAAGCTCGGTTAGTAGCAAAGGGTTATTCCCAAGTTGACGGAACTGATTTTGGTGAGATTCTTTCTCATGTTGCCAAGTTAACCTCTATAAGATTTATGTTATCTATTGTTGTTGTATTTTATTTTGAAGTAGAACAGATGGATGTGAAGACACCATTCCTACATGGGGATCGGGAAGAAGAAATCTATATGAAGAAGCCAGAAGGATTTGTTGTGAAAGGAAAGAAGGAGTTGGTATGCAAGATGAAAAAGTCCATGTATGGTTTAAAATAATCACCAAGGATGTGGTATCAAAAATTTGATACTTATATGTTGGGACTTGGTTTCACAAGAAGAAAAGAGGATCATTGTGTGTATTTTAAATTAATTGGTGATCATTTGATTTATTTTGTTTTGTATGTGGATGACATGTTGCTGATAGGAAACAACAAGGAGATTATCTAGGATGTGAAAACTCAGTTGTCCTCTAAATTTGACATGAAGGATCTTGGTGCTTCAAATTTCATTTTGGGCATGGAAATTGAAAGAGATTAGAAAAAGAGGAAACTCTGGTTAAATCAAACAAAATATGTCGAGACAATATTACAGAGGTTTATTATTGAGGAATGTAAACCAGTTAAGGTTCTTATTCTTGTTACTATAAATTTATCTGTGGATCAGTGTCCCAAGGCATAGGAAGATGAATATGACATGTCTCGTGTTACATATGTGAGTGCATTTGGCAGTTTGATGTATGCAATGGTTTGTACTATACCGGACATTGCATATGCAGTGGGAGTTTTGAGCAATTATATGTCAAAACCAAGGAAGGAGCATTGGACAACAGTAAAAAGGTTTTTTCAGGTATTTGCATGGTACTGCTAGATATGGATTGTGATACCAAGGAATACCAGGATTGGAAAGAGTGTTGGATATAAATGGCTTTGTGGATGCATATTGGGTCGGAGATATGGATTGTAGGAGATCTACAAGTGGGTGTGTGCTTAACTTGTTTGGAGGAGCAATAAGTTGGATGAGCAAATGACAAGTTGTAGTGGCACTTTCAAATACATAAGTTGAATACATGGAAACCACTCATGCAAGTAAGGACGTAGTATGGTTGAAAAGATTGTGTTTAGGTATTCAGTTGGTACAACAAGATGTAAGGATAGATTGTGATAGTTAGAGTGCAATTTTTCTAGAGAAGAACCCGACTTATCATTCAAAGACAAAGCATATTGATATTCAATATAACATTGTGAGAGATATGGTTGAAGAAAAGAAGGTGTTTCTTGATGAAGGTAGACACTTTGAAGAATGTTGCAAATTCATTAACAAAATCTGTGAGCACTGAGAAGTTCTCTTAGTGTAGAGGATCCATGGGCATTGCTTCCCCGGATTGTTGACTATGTAAACCTGTAACCCCATGTATGCAAAGAAAACAACAAATGGGAGAATGTTAGGTATGTGTTATATTCTTTTCACAAGCAGTGGTATCTCATTTTTACCTCGGGAAATGTGTCATGTTTTTGCCTCATTTTTCATGTTGCCTTGATTTTCGTGTCCATTGTTGGGCGATTTTTCGACAAATGGTTTTTTTCCGATGGTTTTTTATTTCCAGTTAAGGAATTAGGGTTGTAGACTACATTGGGTTAGGGTTTTGGATGTTGATGGCTCCTATATATATATATATATATTGTATTGTAAACATGTATCACTATAAATGAATATAAAATATGCTAGTTTTCCTGATTTGGGTTTCCAAGGGAAAAATCTGTGTCATGTTTGTATTTTCCATTGTATTTTTTTTGTTCTTTTACTGAAAATTTGTTTGCAGTAAATATTATACAACATTAAAATTTAGATAGTCGTTGTCTTCTCCCCAGAACTATAACTATGTTAAATTCATGTGTGAGCTTGATTACATGCATTCATATTAATGTCTATATATCTTGAACAAATAATGAAAGCCATGATTTTTTAGTCAGAGAATATAAATGTTTTGTTAAGGGTAAATTGGTGATCATATAAACCCAATTGAAGATCTCTATGTATTATGTAATTTGGACCACATGGTAAAGAGGAGTAAAGGGGGAGATTGTTCAATAAAATTGTCATTGATGTCAAAGGTTATAAAATGGATTAAACATAAATGTGACTTTGGTATCATTTTAATAAATAAAAAAGTGAAAATTTAAGTGGAAACCGATGTTAAAGTCAAGTAAAAATAAAGTGAACTAAATATTAATATGACTTTAATAAATAATAAAAGTTGAAAAGTTAGGTGGAAGTGGAGTTTACGTAAAAGAAGAGTAAATATGAAGGTGTATTAAAGAAAAAGGTAAAAGTGAAGTGGAATTAAAGAAAAAGTTAAAGTGAAAGACCACATGGTATGTAAAAATGGTATTTGCAAACCATGGTGGTATTTACCCATGGTAAGGTAAAAAGTGAATTAAAAATTAAAAAGGGAAAAATTAATTATTATTTAATAAAAGTCATGACTTTTCAAGAAGAACATGACTTTTCATATAAAGATTATGGAAATGTTTAAATAAAGAAGAGGGTTATGAGGAAAAATGGATATGCAAGTAAAAAAAGTAATAGTTCATAAGCATATCATTTGAGGTTTGACAATAAAACATCATTCACGAGCGACTGTAATATATTGACAAAAGATCAGATATGGAATTCAAAAACACAGATTCAACAAAAGAAGAAGTAAATAATGCACAGAAAAGTTTGTGAAGATAGAAGCAGTAGAGGTGACTCAGTGATTTAATAAGAAGATATAAATAGAAGAAGAGTCCAAAGGAAGAAATTTAAGTTTGAAGATTAAAAATGCAGTGAGGGTGGCAGGGTGGAGAAAGGGAGTATTAAAGTCCTCTACAGGTTGGAGCCTGAACAACAGGGAGTTGAAACTTCCTCAAGTTGGTGCTTGAAAAATAGGGGATTGTTGTCTCCTTGAGTTGGTTCTCAAAACAGGGGATTGTTGTCTCCTTGATTTGGTTCTCAAAACAGGGGATTGGTGTCTCCTACAATTTGTAGCTTGTAAATGAAAAGTAAACTTTATATAAATATATAAAAAGAAAATTTATGGTTTTTCATGTTAAAATTTTGTGTACTATTATTTGTTTTTGATAGTTTCTTGTGTTTAATAAGATTAATTATTAAGTGGTGTTAAACATTGTGAAAAAGAAGTAATACTGATTCACCACCCCTCTCAGTATTAAACAATATTCCAACATGGATGTGCATGGTTGAAGGAATTTCAGAAGATGAAATTTGAATCACAATATATTACAGAGCTAAAAGAGATTAAGCAAGTACATAATGAGAAAGTTTTGGACTACAACCATAGATTCAAAGATGTGATGGGTATATTAACCTTTTATATCCCTGACGAGCAACATTGAGAATAGTTTATTGCAATTCTATTGCCTCACATTCACCATCTATTAACACAACAAAAAGTCACGTTGCAACCAGAAGCATTAGAAATCACGATGAAATTGGGAGCATCTCCTGTAGGAAATGGTGCAGGTATGGAAAAAGTACAATCAGAGTTGGTGGTGTAGAGAATTCAATTATCAGAGATAACGAAGGAAAAAGAGAATCACATACATGTTTGGTGTATAACATGTAAGACAAAAGACCATCTAAAGGAAGAATTTTCAGCATTCATGTAGTATATGGCCATAGGAGCACCAAACCAATTGATGGGAGGATTAGGGTATTGAAAGATATGTAATACATGGGTAAATCATCTGATTTATTGTCCCTTACTACAAAAGTATTAGAGTACACTAAGACATTTATTCTATAATTTTTGTAAATCCGTAGGACACAATGAAAAAGATTGTCATGCGTTTGACCTAATGAGAGAGCACACTTCAGATGTGTACATAATCCAAGAAGAAAATGTCACAGTGGAAGGAAGAGTTCCATAGTACAACCCTCAAAGAGGCTTTAATTGGGGTGGATGTGGAGGATTCGATAGAGATCGAGAATGTGGAGGATTTGGTCGCGGAGGTAGAGGATCGATAATATGTTATAACTACAATCAATCAAGACATTTAGTGAGAGATTGATCAAATCCTTGAACAATGTGCACTTATTTGATAGAATTAGATCATGCGATAGAATACTTTCCTCAATTGATAACGAAGTGGAAGCCTAGAGGGAACTAGAAACATGATCAAAACCAACATCAGAGTCAGAACCAAAACCTATATATGATAGCCGCTAAGGAATGTGACGATCAACCCAAAGTAGTAGTTGTTATGCATGGCGAAACAAGAACCAGCCCATATGTGAAGGAGAAGTGAAATGGATTTGAACAATGGATAAGGAAAGAAATGAATCCCATACTATAATTCAATCCACAGAAAGAAAAATAAACCTATCAACAAGCAAGGAAGGATATACTAGGACCAGACTAGATGAAACAACATTGAATGTGTTGCATAGAATGATTGATCAATATGTACAAGATAGAGAAGTAAATATGACACAACAAGTAGTGAATCAAGTGTTGCACAAGAAGAGGAAAAACAAATAATTCATATTGAATGCGCAGATAGGAGAATATGACATGGACAATGTCATCTTAGATTTAGGATCAAATGTCAATGTGCTTCCATGATAGACATGGGAGATGATGGGGAAACCAAAGCTAGTTTGGTGAACTATTTAGTTGAGGTTGGCTAACCAACATAAGATAATACCATTCGAGATATTAGGAGTACATGTCAATATAGATGGAGTGAACATTGTAGCTAAATTTGAGGTAAATGAGATCATGGATAACAATCAACCATATCAAGCTTTTCTTGGACTGAATTGGGCCTTTGTCAATCAAGTGATTATTAAATTGAATAAAAGAGAGATGATTATTGAAAGAGTCTTAAAGGTCACTACACCATTAGACCCTATGGAGGAAAGAATATATGTCGAGCCCACGAGAAAGGAAATCGATAACTTATATAATATGAAAATGCACATGGATGAGTGTGTCAATCCCACTACAGATGGTGTGCTCAGTTGGAGAAGAATAATACCTTGTTCATCAAAATAGGAGGAAGGACTCGAACAATGGAATCACTAGTTGCATGAAGTTTCAACTAGAAGTTCTGTTGGAATTACTCTCTCTTTGTGTTGGATCAGAACATAGGTATGTGATACACCAAAGTTTGAGGGATCAACTGAGTTAATTTCTTTTGTCAATGAATTTAAGCTACATATACTTCAAAAATAAAGATTGTTAACATTATATGTGGGACTAAGAGAAAATTCAACGAGATGGTGGGAAACCCACAAGGAAGGGATACAGGATTGGCAACATTGTAAAAGTTTGATGCAGATCATGTTTGAAGAAGAAGACATTATGCACAAGTATACATGGATGAGCTATTTGAAGGATCATGTTGTGTGATGTATTATAACTTGGAGGCATGTTCCGAAGTAGGAATGGACACACAGGTTTATACATACGCTGGAGACAGTTCCCAAGAACTCGTATTTAGAGTTATAAGTGCGCATAGGGACAACATACTGGGAAGAGCTCACCCAAAACTTTAAGGTAAAATTTTATTTTGAATCTGAGTCACCTTTAGTAGATACAAATTTACAAGTCATTAGAGGTAAAAATTTTATGGAAGAATATCAAGTAGAAATAATACCTAGATGTAGTGATCCGAAAAGATCTTTTAATGACTGTGGCTGAGTTATTAATTACATGTGTTAATTAACCATTTAAGAAGATGAATGAAAGAGGATGAATTTAATGAAGGAACATAGCAGCCATAAAAAAGTATACAAATCTGAACTGAAGAAATAAGAATAGAAAACCATAACAAGAGAAGTGATAATGGAGTTCGGCACAAAATTGCCTATGTCTTCGGGCCTTTGTTTTAGTGGGAGAGGCTTCTTTATTTCTGTTCAAAAGCTCAAAATTTACATCTCAGTAGTTCCCTTAGGATACAAGACTGATATATTCATGTTCTTCTAGATCTCTAGAACCCAATAGAAGAAATGGCATGCAAAACGGATGACCGGAGCTCCCAGAAATGGCCCGCAAGCATCTTCTCCTCAACAACTTCCCTGCATAAAAATGGCTTTGGCTTGGCTTCCCTTCAGCATAAATCTTCTCTGACTATCCCCCATGGCCTCAAATAGACCTAGATTTTATATATCTGAAGTTGGTTATCCATCTCCAACTTCCTCCCAAAAGATGGGCTCAAAAAGAGCCCAATATCTCCCAATAATGGCCAAAATCTCCATTTTCTGGACATAATATCAGTCAAAATCCATTCTGTAATGTTAAAAACCCACTTTTAACCCAAAATACAGAGTAGCCCCTTTTAACAGGGAGAGTGCCCCCTTTACCAGATCGTATGGGGCCACATGGCCAAGTGCCAGTGCTCCAAGTGCTTAGGCGTCAGACCCCTTAACTGTAGCTCCTGATTTTGGGGCACCATTCATGTGATTTGGGCTAATTTTCCCTTTGGGCACGCCCAAAATTAGGTCTTCGGCATGCACTTGTCATGAAACCTCTTGCTGGGGCTTAGCCCTAGCCCCCTTGCACCCTCCTTTGGACATTTGAACCCAAAACTATAGAAAACTGGGTTTTTTTCACCAATTTGACTTTGGCAGGTTGGTATTTAAACTTTTCCAAAGACTTGGAGCTAGCCATGGGTCAGAGGTTCAAATCCCATGGACCCCAAAATACTTTTTACATGCCAACCAGTAGTGAAGTTCCATGTGGTTTCTCATGTCTGGGCCATGTGGCACTTATTCATTTGCCAGTTGACCATTGACTTTTGCCATAGAAGAATCTGATTGTCGTGCGATTTTTTTCACATTCAGAGTCTATTTTGAGAAAGTATATATATGGCTGAAATCAAGAGAACGAGATGGATGCAATGACATTGGTTTCGTCAAATTCTGAGCACTTTCATTTTTGGGCCTTTTTTAGCCCTGTCAGGCTCTTGGATCTGATTTTGGATCACACCTCCCCACTAAAGGACCTTTTGGTCCCCAAAAGGTTATTGACCAGTCAACAAGCTCGGGATAGGCCACCTAGGTTGTCCTCTATCTCTGAACTCTGTCCTGTGCACCTGTCTCATCAAGATCAACTGTAACACAATCATGACAACTGATAGCATATTGTTAGCCATTTGAACCCTGTTACATCTTACTGAAGCTACTATCATCCATGTAGACAACATTACTAATGATAGCATAAAAAATATGACTGCAAATGAGCTGATATACTTGTAATATTTGCATGGCATGAGCTTATCTTGAAGCAACTTATGATTGATTTTCCATTCAACAATCATTTCTTGTTCTTGCTTAAGATCGATTACTTCATTTGAAACAATTATTGGTTTGTTTCTTTCTTGCAATGCCTTCTTTAATTGTTCCATTGTTTGAAGTGTTTTATTTGGATTAACATGATGATCATGAACCACATAATCTTGACCTGCTTTTGTTAATTGATATTGATTCTTTGTCCTGTAGAAGATTGCCTTACGATCATATAAATATGGACTACCTAAGACCATTCCACATTCTCTTAATGGCACTACATCACATGTTACCTCATCCACATACTTAGATGAAATTTAAAATTTGACTGTGCACTGCTTTGTTATGTGAATTTCATGATGATTGCTTATCCATTTAAGTGTGTAAGGCTTATGATGTACTTGTGTTTTTAACCCCAATTTCTTAACCAATTCTTCTGAGATTAGATTAGATTGAGATCCACTGTCGATTATTGTGTCTATATTAGTGTGTTGCATGATTACCCTTATATGAAACAAGTTTCTTCTACAATAAATGCCTTCACCAATTTTACCTGTCATACCAACCAATAAGATCTTTGATTCATCACCTAAATCCGATCCCAAGTCTGTGGGTCTTGTTGTTGCTGCCACTATTTGCATTCCCTTCTTTTCCTTGAACCACTTTGGCCTCTTCTCGGGATGCAACTACCAACATCTGTCCTCATCATGTCCCTCTTTCTTGCAATGCTTACATGAGGGCTTCCCTTCCTTCCTCATCACTGCATTTGAATTCTTTCCATGCCATTTCCTCTTGTCCTCTTTCCTTGAAGATGATTCCCCTGATACACCTGCTTTCCCTGCTTCAATGTATGTAGCTTGAACAGAAAACTCATCAAGGTTAGTGGGTCCAAACATGAATATAGTGTTTCTAATATGTGCAGGTAAACCTCCTATATACTTCATAAGAGTTTCTTGTGTATGTAATGGGATATCTAACATCAATGCCATTTTACGAAAGCTATATGTATACTCTTGCACTGTTTGTCCTTTTCTTAGTTTTAAAGATTGTCATTCAATTAATTCTTTTTCTTTATAACCCAAAGGATAGAATTGTTTCCTAAGTGCAGAAATGAAGCTTTGCCATGATGTAAATATATTACCCACTGGTTGTGTTCCATTTTGCAACTTGCTTTTCCACCAGATGAGAGTTGTACCTGTAAGTGTCAAAGATGCCAACTTGATTTGTGTGGCCTCATCCTTGATCTATTGCACACTACAGTAAACCTCCATCTTCCTGACCCAATTGTCAAGTTTCTCTACATTTACTTCAGCATCATATATGGGAAACTCAAATTTAACATCAAGTTTTAATAATGGAATTTCCTTATTATGTTTATGAACATGTTTATTTACATTAGATTTAGAACTTGAACTTGAAGAAGAAGGAGAAGAAGGAGGTGATGATGGAAGTGAAAGAGGAATCTGAGGATGATCCTCTTCCTCTTCACTTTTTCCCTTTGAAGATTCACCCAAAATTGGTCTCTTTCGTTCCAAGTAATCCTTGTACAAAATTTTCACCATCTCCGACATAGCAAGGAAATTTTTCCAGAACTCTTTCTCATCCTGAGAAAGCCCTTATTCCGATGCCATATTCTTGCTGTGAGAATCTCTCTTTCTCAATCCAATTAATGGATTCTCTTCAACAAGATCACCTTCACCATGTTGTATCTTTTCCCTAGTTAACATGCAAAACTCAAATCCAAACGTCAACTAGCTCTGATACCACTTGATCCGAAAAGATATTTTAATGATTGTGGTTGAGTTATTAATTGCATGTGTTAATTAACCATTTACGAAGCTGAATGAAAGAGGATGAATTTAATGAAGGAACATAGCAGCCATAAAATAGTATACAGATCTGAAGTGAAGCAATAAGAATAGCAAACCATAACAAGAGAAGTGATAATGGAGTTCAGCACAAAATTGCCTATGTCTCTGGGCCTTTGTCTTAGTGGGGGAGGCTTCTTTATTTCTATTCAAAAGCTCAAAAAGTACATCGCATCAGTGCCATTAGGATACAAGACTGATTTGGTCTTGTTCTTCTAGATCTCTAGAACCTAGTAGAAGAAATGACACCCAAAATGGATGACTGAAGCTCCCATAAATGGCCCGCAAGCATCTCCTCCTCAACAACTTCCTTGCATAAAAATGGCTTTGGCTTGGCTTCCCTTTAGCATAAATCTACTTTGACTATCCCCCATGGCCTCAAATAGGCTTGGTTTATATATATCTGAAGTTGGTTATCCATCCCCAACTTCCTCCCAAAATCTGGGCTCAAAAAGAGCCCAATATCTCCCAATAATGGCCAAAATCTCCATTTTTTGGGCATAATATCAATCAAAATCCACTCTGTAATGTTAAAAACCCACTTTTAACCCAAAATAAAGAGTATCCCCTTCAAACAGGGCATGCGCCCCCTTTACCATATCGTATGGGGCCACATGGCCAAGTGCCAGCACTCAAAGTGCTTAGGGGCCAACCCCCTTAACTATAGCTCCTGATTTTGGGGCACCATTCATGTGATCTGGGCTAATTTGGCCCTTGGGTGCACCCAAAATTAGCCCTTGGGAATGCACCTATCATGAAACCTCTTGTTGGGGCTTAGCCCTAGCCCCCTTGCGCCCTCCTTTGGACATTTGAACCCAAAACTATAGAAAAGTGGGGTTTTTTCATCAATTTGACATTGGCAGGTTGGTATTTGAACTTTTCCAAAGACTTGGAGCTAGCCATGGGTCAGAGGTTCGAATCCCATGGACCCCCAAATACTTTTTACATGCCAATCAATAGTGAAGTGTCATGTGGCTTCCCATGCCTGGGCCATATGGTACTTATTCATTTGCCAGTTGACCATTGACTTTTGCCATAGAAGAATCTGATTTACATGTGAATGTTTTCACATCTAGAGTTTGTTTTGAGAAAGTAAATATATGGATGAAATCGGGAGAACGAGATGGACACAATGGTGTTGGTTTCATCAAATTATGAGCACTTTCATTTTGAGCCTTTTTTAGCCTTGTTAGGCTCTTGGATCTGATTTTGGATCATGTAGTGTGCATAGAGAGTCTGCAACAGTACATGAACTATTAAAATTGCATAATGTTACCGAGGAATAACAAGAAGAAGAAGACTCGGGAAACATGCAGGTACTAGAGACTAAGGGAGAGCATGATGTAGTAGGTCCAACAATTGAATCTGATGAATATATGAATCCCTTAAGAGTATGCAAAGTGAACATTGGCACAAAGGAGAAACCAAAGTTTTCAAACATTGGTGATTATTGGAATGATGAGACTGTGGAAAAGATTGCAGACCTATTGCGCATGTATCATGATCTTTTTCCGACAACATTTTCAGAGATGAAGGGAATGGCTGGAGAATTGGGAGAGATGAAGATCCCATTAAAACCATATGCTAATCTAGTAATACAGAGACCTTATAGATTGAATCTGAAGTACAAGGAAAAAGTGAAAGAAGAGTTGGACGGAATGATAGAAGCTAGTATAATTGAACCCATTGTAGAGTCTGAATGAATAAGTCCAATGGTGGTTCAAGATAAGAAAATGGGGGGTATTAGAATTTCTATAGACCTAAGGAAGTTGAATTATGCCTGTTTGCAGGACCTGTAAGACAAAGACTCTTTATCCTATTGAAAGATCATGTAGAAAATATAAGGTTGATGCTTGATAGAAGTAGATAATATCATATTTTATTAAATTTGAAGAAATGTATTTCTACACATTGTTTTGGATATTGTTAGGTCATGTGGTATGAAAGTAGGGTTTGTTAATTGATCCTACCAAGATAGTAGTAATTGTTAATATACCACTATATGAAGAAGTGAAACAGGTGAGAGAAAATTTGGGTCATACCGAATATTACAAGAAATTTATTAAAGGTATGCACAAATTAAAGCTCCAATGGAGAAGTTATTGAAGAAAGAAGCTAAGTTTCAGTGGAATGAATACTATCAGAAGGATCTAGATGTATTGAAACAAAATTTAGTAATTTCACCCATTCTAGTGTTCTTGAATTGGAAGAAAGAGTTTCATGTTCATGTAAATGCATCATTGTTAACGGTCAGCATACTGTTAGCCCGACCAAGAGAGGGAGAGTTAGATCATCCAATTGCTTTCACTAGCAGGACGTTTTTGACCACTGAGAAGAATTACATGACGAAAAAAAAGGAAGGCTTGGAAATGGTTTTTTCCTTGCATAAGTTCAGACACTGCTTGTTGGGGTCTCATTTGAAGATGTATACATACCACTTTGCACTCAGATATCTAGTGAACAAGCCAGTGTTGGGGGGGGAGAATCTGCAGAGGGTTAGTTATGTTCTAGGAGTATTATTTTGAATTTATTGTGAATCTGAGGAAACTGAATGTAGGACCAGGCAATTTGTCATGGATACTGATAGGAGAAGATGTAGGGAACCTAGACGATAGTTTACTAGATACCCTATTATTCTTAGTTCAACTGGTAGAGGATAACTTTGCAAAAATTGTTCAATTTTAAGCACAAGAGTCTCTCCATATGACATGAAAGTAACACAAAAGAAGCATCTAGTGGTTAACTAAGCAGGTTATCATTTGAACAAAAGAAACTTATATAAGTTAGGCATACATGGGATACTATGACGATGTGTGCTAGAACAACAAAGACTAATGATCCTAATAGAGGAACATGATGGAATTACAAGAGAACATTATGTAGGAAAGGTGAAAGTGCATAAGATCTTGTGTGAAAGGCTATGGTGGCCTACCCTCCACAAGTATTCTAAGGAGTATTGTCAAAGTTGTGATTCTTGTCAGAGAGTAGGAAGACTGTTGTGAAGGGATGCGATGCCTTTGAATCCACAAGTCACCTTACATGCATTTGAAAAATGGGAAGTGGATTTTGTTGCACTGATTAATCCACTAGTGAGGTGAATATGATCTAGGTACATAATTACCCTGATAGACTACTTAACAAGATGGGCAGAGAAAGAAAAAATTACATATTGCAGCATAGAGACAACTGCACGGTTCTTGTTTGAGAACATAGTTACAAGGTTTGGGTGTCATAAAGTAATTATGAGAAATCAAGGGACTCACTTTTTAAACAAGAAAATTGTAGAATTGACATAAGATTTCTAGATATAGCATTGAAAGAGTAATACATATCACCCTAAAAAAATGGAACTGTGGAGGCCTTCAATAAGATACTGGAGAATGCATTGACCAAGGTGTGCAATGTAGGACGATATTATTGGGATTTAAGGATCCCTTCAGTACTTTGGGATCATATAACTACTTACCATAAATTGAAAAGTCAGACACCTTTTAAATTACTGTATGGACAGGAAGTAGTAATTCCCATGGAGTTTCTTGTACCGAGTCTATGCATTGTTTCCATGGAAGACCTTACAGATTTTGACGCAATAGAAGAAATACTGTCCTTGTTACTAGTTTTAGAGGAAGAACGATTTATTATAGGGCTCCATCAACAAGTATATAAGGAACCTGAAAAGACATGGCATTATAGACACATCAAGTAGAATACGTTCCATACAGGAGATCTAGTATTTCTCTATAACAATAAATTCTTACAACACCCAAGAAAGTTTAGGATGCATTGTCTAGGGCCATATGTGATTAGATATGTGACTAACATAGGTGTTGTTTAGTTAGAATAGTTGGATGGAAAAGTTGTGGAAGGAATAGTGAATAGGAGTCAACTGAAACTGTAGATGGAAGACAATCCTTCCATGCACTAAGAAAACTACGCATGTTAACTTTCATCATAGTGTACTATAGGAAGAAAAGATAGAAATAGAAAGAAAAAGTAAGTAAATAGGGAAAATCAAGAAAAGGGTTAAGGGATGAGTTTGAGAGTTGAGGAGTCAAATAAGTTAAGGTTAGTAGGTAAAGAGGAAATGCAGGAAAATGTCGCAGATGAGAGAAAGGTAAGTATAAGAGCACACAAATGAAGGAAGAAAGTTGGAATAGAGAAAAGAGATCGTGCAAAGAGAAGAAATTATGCAGATGATATCTAAGAGAAATTAAGACATCCCATGAAGGGACATGTAGTAAAGAGCTACCATGACGATAAAGTAGTGGTGTTGCATAATAATAAATGTAGAATGGATAGAAGATCGTGGAATATTACATAATATAATGAATAAATCTCTAAAGATATAGAGTTATTGTAACAACCCTAGTTAAATAATTGCTTAAGGTTTATCAAGTATAATTAATTAAATAATTAACTGTCCTAATGTATATTAGTTAAATAATGGTTATTTATTAATAACAATATTTATTTATTTATTTATTATTTAATAAATGTTGATTAATTAATTAATTAATTAATTAACTCATTTAATGTTTGGGTAACGAATTAAAAGTTTAATAATTTTTAATTTATTTAATAGAAAACTTAACGTATGGAGAGATAAGGCATTGAATGGAGGGATAAGGCATTAAATGGAGGGATAAGGTGGGTGGCATTGAATGAAGGGAGGAGGTGGTGAATTGGAAGGAGGGCATGAGGGGGAAGAGGCATTTGAGAAAGGGACCTTTGGATTTTGGGGAAAGGAAGCATTATTTTGATATTAGGGATTGTATTATTTTTTGGTTTGGAGTTTGGGGGACTGTCACAGGGGAGCATCAATTGCTAGGATTTTTGGGCTCGGGGGCATGGAATCCTGGAGCTAGGGAGCCGGAGAGGCTTTGTTCCTAGCTAGATGGGTGGTTAGATGGTTTTGGGCAGTGCATCAAGCAGATTTGGGGACAATAGAGTTGGGGACAATAGTATCATCAATTAGAGGTATGAAATTTCATTATTCTGTTGTGTTATGAAATTGATTATAATCTGCTCAAAAATATTATTATGTTGTATTATGTGGTTATCATCATACTATTGAATATTCTTATATGTTGATTAATGAAATTGCTTATACGTTGAAAGAAATTTTATGTTTAAATTTATTCAATTTTAGGTTCTATTAGATAGGACCTTACACATGGTATCAAAGCCTTAGTTTGAAATCTGGGACCAAAGGCCCACCTACCCACCCATCCTCTTGAATCTGGAAGCTAAGCTATGTGTCCTGTAAACAACCCTGAAAACTTTCAAGGACTCAAAGTAAGTTACCACAGTGCAGATCTGAGAATGATTTGGAAAATTTAATACCAACAAATCACCTAGACGGGTTTAGGCCTTTGAAGAACTAAGATAGACTTCCATTAGAGGAAAAATGAGCATCAACTGAGAAATGTCATCAAGCCAAAGAACCAAGGTCCCAAAGGCCTTACTGAACAATCCATAATCCATGCTCAAACATGGTCAGTAGAACTCCCTACAAGGCAATGAAGGAGATGAATAAATTCAAGGAGAAAAATAAATTAAATAATTGAAATTCTTCCCTGCAGTAAGGAAATTCCAATATTGTTTTCTAAATCAACCCAAGACTTACCAGTATATGACCAATGAGGATGTTATGAGTTATAATTTCATAAGAAAAATGACCTGACCCCAAATGCAAACTTCAACAGTCCATCGCCTTGTAAATGCCCTCGGAGATGCTATGATTCTGTCATATTTGATTATGCTCCAAAATGTAACACCACCAAACCGACTGGTCCTTGGAGTGTAGTCAAACAGTCCTTGCCCCATGCTTCTATAAGGGAATGAAGTATTTAAACCATGCTAAGCATGGTTGGTAAATCTCTTACAACAGAATGAAGCAGTTAAAATTTAAATACGCGAACAAAGAAAAAAAATATACCTTCAGAGCGATTGATGAAACCAGAGAACCCATTCCAAATCAACCACAGTTACATCACTAGGATGAAAAGAGAAGGAGGTTGTTGTTAGCTGAGAAACATTCAGATTGAAAACCATAAATCATCACGCTAAATCTTCAGGGTAATGCTTGGAAACTATCAATCTTCCACATGTTGCCGCTCCGAGACCCTTCCCACCCCCTTCTCAACACCATAAATACGCTCAACAATGGACAAAATTATACCATTACATCTATGCTCCCCGGAAAAGGGAAGATCTTGTTATTTTGAAATAGACACTAGAAAAACAAAGTAAATTAAGCTCGTTCCAATCAACCCCATACATGTAATCATGATATCATAAAGTTAATTTTTACATTGTCAATTTGCCACAGATAACTTTTCTAGTGTAACTAACAAAAATCAACCATACAGACAATGATGTCAACCTTTTTCTTTGAAAGATGAAATGAGACATCCACAATTTGTGCACGGCTTGATGAAGGATAAAACAAAATTGATGCTCAACGCCTCTGGTAAGCGCTAAGGCTAGACCACGAAAGAAGGTTTTCTAGCATAACAAAATAAAGTATTGGGGCCAATTACCCTTTCAACCCAATCTCCATGTATTCTATCCAACCAAAGCCACATCATATGCCAAGTCGCAGGATAGTTCACACAAGGCACCAAGGAGAGAGTCTGGATGGGAGCCAAAGCAGTGCACTACACACATGGCAGTGCACTACACACACAACAGTTTGGAAGGCACATATAAAAGATTATTGGCCCAAGGGCCAAACGCCATATACAATACTCTAGACACACATATAATTGAAACTAACATAAACCATGCAACACACAAGCCATCACAGAGTGCCCAAGAGCGAGGCACCAGGCCACATGCAAGAAAGACCATGAGAAAGAGCCATGAGGAATAGGGGACTAAGTCCCATTGCACTACGTGCTAAAACCAGCACTATGGCCAGGCCAGGTCAGACCATGAAAGAAATTTTTCTGGCACTACGCATCTAGGTACGATGTATTACACTAGGAACAGTGTATTACACACATGCCCAACTTCAAAAAAAAAAAGAATGAGTGGGGGCTCATGGGTTTTGAACCCGTGACCGATAGCCAAGTCGGTGCCCAAACCAAGCCAAGAACTTGCAACACAATGCCGAAACGGATGGCCACACAAATCCAAGAGATAATCTAAGAATATGTAGAGTAAAAAAAAATGCGGTATCAGAGACTTGGCTAGCATGCTCAGGCTTGAAGACCTCCAACCATGGCACCTTTCAAAACAAAGAAAAACAAAAAAAAAAAACCTCGGCCTCCAGCTGTAGAGGCAGAGGTGATCTAGAAGGATTGAGAAATGACTAGGAGTAAGGGAAGATTAAGGTTTTAGGTGAAAATAAGAGATTGGGAGGTCACGTGGGCTTCATGCGAGGACCCACTACCCAC
>ML800396.1:189022-219761 GCA_009831015.1 Picea engelmannii
TATTACCAATTTTTTTTTATTTTTATTTTTAGGGTCAAATTTAAATGTATTATGTTTTAAATAGTAGTTTGAATTAAATTTAAAATTAAAATTAAAATTAAAATATAAATAAATTTAAAAAACATTTTAAAAACATTATAAACATAATTAACATGATTAACATTTAATTAATAATACGTTATTATTATTATGTTTTAAAATATAATAGTTTAAATTATGTTTAAATTTATGATTCATGTTTAAATTTAAACTAGTTAAAGCGACTAATTAATTTGTTTTTAGCGAAAAGTCAAGGATTTAGACCAAGATAAGTGGAAGCGGCAGGCTTCATGTGCACTAGGAAGGTAAGTTAGAGAAATTGGTGAGTATATTGTAATGCTAGCGTAGCTACCAGACAAGGGAGTCAATAGTTTTCTTAGGCAAAGACATGAAGCTTAGAAGCTTTAACCCTAACCTAGCCACCTCCCCTAAAGAGAGTAACGTTTGTTTACAGACAAGTAAAAAACAACTTATGCCTAACCCTGCTTTCTAGTTTAAGTTGTGCAAATGTGAAATGTCCTCGAACTCACCCTGACAACTTTGGTTGATGCAGATGAAATTATACAGGATGGTTAGGACTCGAGGAAATCAAGGCAGAGGGGCATCATCGTAGGGACCGCCACCACCATCACCTGAATTATCTCTCATACTGTGCTCTCTGGAGGCCATAAATGAGACTTTAAAGGGGAGTCAACGAGCAGGGGTTGAAGTGGAGCCCCCACCATCAGGAACGGGTAATCCAGAAGCATCGAGGTATTCAGGGGGAGGGCCTCCACTCAAAGACATCACTAGAGAACTATAGAAGATCAAACTTCCAGAGTTTGTCAAGGGTTGTGCCAGTGAATGTGCTGAGGCATGGTTGGAAGGCATGACAAGGTGTTTTGCCTTAAGAGATTATGCGTCCACTTCAAAGGAAAAGATAGTAATTTTTCAGTTGAGAGATAGTGCCTTGAATTGGTGGGGCAACCTAGAAAGGAAACTGCATCTTACCCTGGACACCATATCTTGGGAACTTTTCGAGCAGAGGCTCCGAAGAAAATATCTACCAACTTTCTATGAGGAACAATAGGTGGGAGAATTTCATGCTCTAGTATAGGGAAACAAAACCATAGAAGAATATGAGATCAGGTTTATGGAATTGGTCAAATATGTTTCATACATGGATAATGACCAATGAAAAACAAAATGCTTTGTCTATGGGTTAAACCATAAGATAAGGGCTATGGTGTGGATGTGGAAACTGTCTTCAGTAGCAGAAGCAGTGAAAAATGTGTGTTATGTGGAGGAATAGATGAAATTAAATGGAGGTACAAGAATGGCCTTTCGCATCATCCTGGATTCATGGGGAAGGCCCCTAGGACATTTCCCAGGGGAGGGGGATCAAGGACACCTCCATATGGTAATAGAGTCGCACCAAGGATAGTAGCTGCAGGGATTTCAATGGCAACAAGTGCAGCATCCTGTTCATCACCAATGACGTAGGAAAGTCCACGGCCATCTCAGGGAGCAACTAGTAGGGGAAGGGGTTCCAGGGGAAGGAACTCACTTCAGAGACAGTCACAGAATAGTGCGCAGGTTCAATCTCATGTTACCTGTTGGGGATGTGGAGGACCCCATTACCAGGGTGACTGCCTAGAGTTACAATTAGGATTTATGCATAGAGAAGGAAAGGCCTCGATGGGAAGAGCAAGTAGCAGCCACCAGATTTACGCAGCGGTTAATAATTGCCAGGTAGAACATCAATCCACGATGGTGGAGTCATCAGGTACATTAAATCATATCAATGTAAAGATTTTATTTTATTTTGGAGCTACAGATAGTTTCATTTCACCGTCTGCATTAGAAAAGAGTGGGTTGGCAGCCTACGAGCACGATGACTTTAAACAAGTTGAGATGGCTTTGGGGGAAAAACAAGCGGTAGGACCTAGCATTGATAATTGTATAGTAGACCTGGGAGTGTGTACGACCAGGTTGAAGGTATACATTACTGCTCTTGGGGCATATGACCTCGTCATTGGAATGTATTGGTTAGAAGCCCATTGAGCTATGGTAGATTGTTTCACAAAAAGGGTGCTTTGTGTTGATGACGAAGGAAGGCCAGTAGAGATCTAGGGTGTACGGAGAAAGGTGTCATTACACTTTATCTCAACTATGAAGGTTAAGCAATGATCGAGGCAAGGGTGTTGACTATATGTAGTGGAAGCAGTGAATGAAAGGAAGGGACTCTCCTTGGATCAGTACCCACTTTTGTCAGAATTTAAGGATGTTTTTCCAAATGATTTACCTATTTTTCCAGGGTTACCTCCTGAGAGGGATCTTGATTTTACTATTGAGCTAAAACCTAGTGTAGAACCAATTTCCAAGAATCCATATCAGATGACAGCACCAGAACTTTGTGAGTTGCAAATGTAGTTGAAAGAACTATTAGACTTAGGGCTAATAAGGCCTAGTATCTCACCTTGGGGTGCACTAGTAATTTTTGTAAAGAAGAAAGATGGTTCCTTATGATTGTGTATAGATTACAGGGACTTGAACAAACCCAATGCTGCGAATAGATTACCTCTTTGATCAGATGAAAGGAGCAGCAGTATTCTCAAAAATTGATTTGCGATCAGGGTATCACTAGTTAAGGATTAAGGAAGGCGATATTCTTAAAACTGCCTTTCGAACTCAGTTTGGACATTACGAGTTCATCATAGTCCCTTTTGTATTGACCAATCTGCCATCAGTATTCATGAGCCTCATGAATGTAGTATTCCAGAAGTACTTAGACCATTTTTTACAACTCTTTCTATATGACATCCTCATCTATTCCAAGAACGAAAGAGAACATGAGGAACACTTGCGAGCGGTGTTGTCCTGCCTTAGAGAGAAAAAATTCTATGGGAAGTTGTCAAAGTGTTCCTTCTTCCAGAAAGATGTTCACTATTTAGGACATATCATTTCCAGTGAAGGAATCTCTATGGACCCAGAAAAGGTAAAGACCATTATGTAATGGCCAATGCCGAAAAATGCCCATGAGGTAAGAAGCTTCATGGGGCTAGCAGTTTATTATCAGA
Source organism: Picea engelmannii (assembly GCA_009831015.1). Lineage (NCBI taxonomy): Eukaryota > Viridiplantae > Streptophyta > Pinopsida > Pinales > Pinaceae > Picea > Picea engelmannii. The sequence goes on from ML800396.1 coordinate 192,121, forward strand.
GATTTGTGGAAGGGTTCTCTAAGACAATGAAACCCATCACCACCATGCATCAAAAGGGGGTCAGGTATGAATGGACAAAAGAATGTGATAGTGCATTCATCAAAGTTAAGAGGTTACGAACTAGTGCGCCAATTCTACGAGTGTCGGATATGGAAAAGGACTTCACGGTCTGCACGGATGCCTCGAAGAAAGGGTTGGGGGCCATGTTAATGTAGGATGGAGGAGTGATAGCTTATGCATCAAGGAAGTTGAATAAACATGAAGAGCTTTATGCTACTCATGATTTAAAATTGGCAGCTGTAATGCTAGCTCTAAAACTTTGGAGGCACTATCTTGTGGGGTGAAACTTTGAGCTCAAAACGGACCATCAAAGTTTAAAACATCTCTTCATTCAAAGGGATCTGAGTGCCAAGAAAAGGCGATGGAGTGAGTTTACGATTGAGTACAATTTTGGTATTTCATACATCAAGGGAAAGGAAAATGTAGTCGTAGATGCCTTGAGTAGGAGACCACGTGTTTTCTCCTTGGTACCCCTAAAGGTCAATCTGAGGGAATGTGTGTTGACGCAACTCCAAGGAGACAGTTGGTATTTAAAGGTTACTTCAAACCTCTAGAGTGGGATGCAATTAGATCCAAAGTATGAGGGATATAGTCTGGAAGAACATGGACTGTTAAGATATCGAGGAAGGATGTACGTCCCCGAAGGTGGCGATATTCGAAGAATCATACTGAAGGGAGCCCATAGAGAACTTTATTGTGTGCATCCAGGTGTGAAGAAGATGTACATAGACATGAGGAAACTCTTCTTCTGGGTGGGCATGAAGTGTGATGTAGTCCATTTCATTGCTAAATGCCTAGAGTGTCAACAAGTGAAAGCCGATCACCATCACCCGACAGGCATCCTACAACCATATGATGTCCCTATGTCCAAGTGGGAATTCATCTCTATGGATTTTGTAGTGGGGTTTCCGCTCACATCTCATAGACACAATGCCATTCTTGTGACAGTTGATAAGTTAACCAAGAGTGCTCATTTTATTCTGGTTAGAGACACTTACGATGTCACTGATGTGGCACACGTGTTCATAAGTGAGGTCATCCATTTTCATAGGATACCTAAGAAGATCATTTCAGATAGGGACTCAAAATTCACTTCTAGGTTTTGGACAAGTTTGGAGTCAGTGTTGGGGACTCAGTTGAACTTAAGAACAACTTATCATCTTGAAATAGATGGGAAAACTGAGAGAGTAAATCAAGTAATGGAAGACATGCTTAGGATGTATGTCATGGATAATCAAACCCATTGGGAGAAGTACCTACCTTTGGTAGAGTTTTCCTACAATAATAGTTTTCATAGCTCCATCAGAATGCCACCCTATGAAGCTCTGTATGGAAGGCCATGTAGAACACCATTGAGTTTGGAAAGTTTATAAGACCAAGTAACAATTGGGCCAAAATTGATTCAAGAGATGGAGGAACAGGTGACTCAGATTAGGCAGATACTAAAGGAAGCACAACATAGGCAGAAAATTTATGTGGATGCACACAAGACTGACCGAAGTTATAAAGTGGGAGACCAGGTTTTCATTTGTATCAGGCCTAATAAGAGTACCATATGGTTCGGGAAGGGGAAAAATTTGTAACCTTGACTTATAGGATCGTTCAAAATCCAAGAGAAAATTGGACCCGTTGCCTATCATCTCGTATTGCCACCCAACCTGCATAAAACTCATAATGTTTTTCATGTATCTTTTTTACATCATTATGTTGCTAATGAATCACATAAACTAAATTGGAAGGAACTGCAGGTATCGAACATGGGAACCCTCACGGTAGAACTGTTACGCATATTGGACCGTATGGTTCGATAGCTCAGGAACCGTCTGGTAAACCAAGTTAAAGTCCAATGGGACAAGTATAGTCCAGGATCTGCTACTTCGGAAGACATCGAGACACTATGATGAGATTATCCCTCACTTTTTTTGACCACCTCGAGAATATGTTTCTCGAAGGTTGGGTGTATGTAACACCACCTTTTGACTTAGATAGCCAGGATTACCTGAGGTCTATACACCTTTTTTTTCTATTCACAAGTGAAACTATTAAATAATACACTTGAACTTTTAAGACGTACGAACCTTTATAAATGTTTAAATGCTATTGATGATGATGGATATGATGTGATCTACTATGTGAATGTAAATTCTATGAATGCTTAAATGTTATTGATGATGATGGATATGATGTGATCTACTATGTGAATGTAAATTCTATGAAGGTTTAAATGTTATTGATGATGATGGATATGATGTGATCTACTATGTGAATGTAAATTCTATGAATGTTTAAATGTTATTGATAATGATGGATATGATGCGATATATTGTCTGAATGAGAATCCTATGAGGGTTTAAATTCTATTTGAATGATGTTGGAAATGATGTAAACTATTATGTAAATGATAATTCTATGAATAGGTAACGTTAATTGAATTATGAGATATTATGAGATCTATTCTAACTTGAAAACTTTGATGTTAAACTTGTTGGTACGGGGATACCAAATTGAGATCAAACTTGCATGTAATTACATGATAATAATGCATAGATATGCATGAGTTTGTGTTATAGACTAATATGTAGGTTATGGGCTATGAAATAGCCAAGGGATAATGATGATGAAAGTGGATGTCATGAACACTAGCCGAGAAACAATATGGTATGAATCTTTATATGTGAAATTATATTGGTTTGGATGCATTTCTATGATATGTGGACCAGTGCAGGATTTCAGGTGGTGAGACTGCCCAAAACTGAATAGACGATGACAAAACTCCGAGCAACACAGTGCCACTATATATTCCATTATAGGGTGTGAACCCTAGTCATGATTAGGAGGGGTGGAGGCATTTCCCACCGTGTATCCTCTGAAACCTGAAGTCATGGGAGGATGGTGTTAGCTCATGCTCCCTAGATGTGTGATGATGATTTTCAGTTGCCTGATGGGGAAGCTTGGTCAAGATAGTGACACTTTTTCTTACGGTTTCTATTTGGAGTTAGGTCAATATAGTTGATGCTCCAAGATAGTCCAGCAAAGGAAGGATAGGAATGGTAGATGAAAGTAAGTTAGGGAGGAAGGATGAGTAGAAATAGTTGAGAGTGTATGGATATTTGTCTTATGGTGGAATTTATTGGTTTTCCTTCTGAAAAAAAAAATGGATATATATGAATATTCATAATTATGTAACTAAACTACAATTGTCCAAATAACATTGTTGAGCTAGATAATTGTAATTAAAGGATTTCACAAACATTTGACTGGTTTATTGTCTTTTATAAAATGAATAGTCTTGTTGAATGGATTGGATGCATATGGAAATTACTATAGAGATGATAGTTATTGATATTAGTACATGAACGAGACTTGTATGTACTAGCTACACATGCATTTCTTGCACATGTACACTAGTATGTATGAGTTTTCCTAGCTTACTTACTAATAATGTCGGTTATTTGTTATGAATGTGTGAACCATGTTTCTTTTCCCTTGTATCATAAAATACTTTAACTTCGGGACGAAGTTTCCTGAAGGGTGGGTGTATGTAACAACCCTGGTTAAATAATTTCTTAAGGTTTATCAAGTATAATTAATTAAATAATTAATTGTCCTAATGTATATTAGTTAAATAATGATTATTTATTAATAATAATATTTATTTATTGTTTAATATATGTTGATTAATTAATTAATTAATTAATTAACTCATTTAATGTTTGGGTAACGAATTAAAAGTTTAATAATTTTTAATTTATTTAATAGAAAAATTAACGTATGGAGGGATAAGACATTGAATGGAGGGATAAGTCATTAAATGGAGGGATAAGGTGGGTGGCATTGAATGAATGGAGGAGGCGGTGAATGGGAAGGAGGATATGAAGGGGCAAAGGCATTCAAGAAAGGGACCTTTGGATTTTGGGGAAAATAAGTATTATTTTGATATTAGGGAGTGTATGTTTTTTTGGTTTAGAGTTTGGGGGACTGTCATAGGGGAGCATCAGTTGCTGGGAGTTTTGGGCTCAGGGGCCAGTAATCCTTATGGAATCCTAGAGCTAGGGAGTTGTAGAGGATTTGTTCCTAGCTGGGTGGGTGGTTAAACGATTTTGGGCAGTGCATCAAGCAGAGTTGGGGACAACAGTAGCATCAGTTAGAGGTATGAAATTTCATTATTCTGCTGTGTTATGAAATTGATTATAATTTACTCGTAAATATTATTATGTTGTATTATGTGGTTATCATCATGCTGCTAAATATGATTATATGTTGGTTAATGAAATTGCTTATACGTTGAAAGAAATTTTATGTTTAAAATTATTCAATTTTAGGTTCTGTTAGATAGGACCTTATAGTTATGGAGCATTAAAGAAGGTAATTAATTCCAACCACTAGTGGATTAGACAAAAAATTTAGTTGCGAAAGGAAGCTACAACTGGAAATACAGTATAAAAGCAAGCGAAGGGATAATGGGGGAGGGTTATTGTCATTCAAAATTTGAACAGTGAGCCGAAGTTACAGATATGAAGTTCTGAAACGAGTTCTAGAACTAGTTGGAAGTTGAGACTAGTGTTACAGAGGAAGATGAAACCACCTAAGGTAGGAGGAGTGTCAACGTCAGTACCAAAGAAACCATGTTGTCAACCAACAACACCACTGGTAGTAGAAGAGACATAGGAGGCATCATCCTCAACAGAAAGATTCCCTAGGGATTATATCCCACTGAGAAATCCATCAACAAAATAGGTCCATTTACAGAAGGATGCAAAGTGCCCATTAGTGGGGCCATCGATTCCGTAGGGATTCATTGTGAAAGGGGATATGTTATGTCTGATACCAGCTCTAAAATATGCTAACCACGACATCACAGACAAAAAAAAGTTTCCAGATCTAGTACCTAGCAATTTTTTGATAAATTCCATTAGTTCCAAGAATCATATGATAGTCATCGAGCCACAAGCATGGGATAGGGGGTTGCAGAAAGAAAATATTCTAAACTTGTTCGATATACCACATTTTGGATGGAACCAGGAGATCAATACATGTGTAAAAATGATGCTAAGTTGTGTGCATGAGGGATAGATGTGGCTTGACAAGCTAGTGTCCATTGATATTGATTTAATAATACATATTATAGGTCTTTCGTCATAGGGGGAGGGCCTTGTATCATTGTTTTTTGACAAGAAGAACGAAAATACTCTCTCTATGAGCATGAAAGATAAATTATTTACATTATGTGGCTAGCGTGCATTGGATGTCACAAGCATTTGCAACTTGATGGTAAGGTTTATGACACTAGCCTTAGATTATAGGGAATTAAGGAAGTGCATAAATTATCAAGTTCTAGTAGCGGTCATAGAAGCAACAAAATGATGTGTCAAGGGTGTCTAAATGAACCAGTCAATGTTTTTGTTAAACCAATTTTTGATCGATTGTGAGGAAGTGCAGGTAAAGGGGACCGAGTTCCACTACTCATTTTTTTATCCTAATAGCGATATCAACTTGGAGAGAACTAGATGATAGTTAATTTTTTAGGAGTTAAGAAGAATCCTTTTTTATCCACATGGTATCAGAACCTTTGTTATACTACACATAAGGCACGCCATATGGATAGTAATGTCACATTCTATATTTACAAGGAAACTATTAGGGAGAACATACAGAGGACACCATGCATACCACCACATGTGGTCGAGGTGTATAAGTTAGTGGATCATTTTAAGGAAGGGTGACACCACATGTATGTACAAGAAAAGAAGGAACCAAATCAACAATGGTTGGAAAACCAATACATATTGACATAAGAGGAGATGGGCCACATTATGGTTGATTGGGAAGATGAGTTGAAGAGTTTTTTTGGCACTGAGAGTCACACTTAGACTATTGTAAGTGCAAGCCCAGTACCCATCAGAATATAAATGGATTGAATGATTTGAGTAGGTGGACCAATAATACTGGGAAATAAAGGGAGAGGGCAACAAACTGTTAGCAGAAGCATTCCATTCGGAAAGGAGTCACAACATCCTATAGATCAAAGGAAATAAAACTGTATATCAGACAAAAGGGATATATAATGATGAATATAAGCATGGTTAATATGAAAAAACGAATAAAATCCATTGTACAAATATCCTTTATGAAAAAAAAAAAATATTGCTTAAACAATAAACAATGATTTAATGGGAAAGCTACAATAGATCCTCTGTTGTTCATGAATCCATCAATCAATGGAAGTTATGATACTCAAAACCTGCAATATGTTCAAGAAAGAATATAAAAAAGAAGTGGGAAAAAAAATAAGACAATATGATAACAAATCTCATGAATCTTTAATGGAAGAAAATTTCATTACAAGCAAGCCCTCAGGCTTACAAATGAGAAACTAAAATTGCTCCTCCAGCTCTCTCCTCCCTTGGATCATGAATCCAACCCTTTTATCATCAAAAACCATTTCATTTATAGTGAATAATATCTATATACCCTAAGTAGGTCTAAACCAAGGAGTTACATAGGATCCTCCTCCATTTAGGAGTCTTGTTACAAAAGATTCCAACAAAATCCTAACAAATTCCTATTTTGCAGGATCTTGCCTATTGTGATAAATGCCTCTTGAAACATGTCATGATGCTTGATTTGAATATGGAACACATGTCCCTCATATCCAAATAACTCATAGGAGACTATTAGAACCTTCTTTCACAGCTGGCAGTCTTCCCATAGCTCGAATTTTTCAGACTGTTAGAGATCGCAACGTTTGTGACAACATGTGCTGCAAACTTTCTTGTAGGTGTTATTTTTGGCTTTTCTCCAAAAATATGAAGTGGGTTAGGATGAATTTTTGTGAGTAATTCGAAAACACCATTGTGTAACTCCACACCAAATTTCAAAGGAACTCAAGTTGTCATTCAAAATTTACAAGAAAAACAATCATCTACTGTGTGCTAATTTCTTAAAAACTATCATAAATACCAGTTCACAATGCCAGTGAGCTCAAGCACTGCAAACTCTCTTTTAGCAACCCATTTCACTTGAAAATGCCTTAAAGTATTACAAAAACCATCTTGAGTGACACTAACTATTATAGTAACATATTATCATGATATATGACTAAGAAGATAACACCCCAGTAGTTGAACATGATTTATCAAGCATGACCATCCTCAAAATTGGAAAATACAAAAAACGAGAAACTATCAAAACTGATATGAGTTAAGGTATTCATTGTATTCATTTTCTGACTCTGGAGCTCCTCCCGGTGGAAAATTTAGTTAACATATCCAAATTTTTCTTGGCCAACTCTTCTTTGAAAGGTTGCAACTCCATCTTTAGTTTTCTGAATTGAGCTTCATGAGCTCTGTTTAGTCTTTAAGGGTTTTTGAGCTGCTTGTGAATAGGTAAGAAACTTATAGCTAAGAAGTTAGCTATGTCAATATTTTCATGATACATGTATAGTGTGTCATTCAACTTCTTCTTGAAGGCAAAAAATTTATTTTTCATGCTCTCAACCTCAACATTTGGTTCCTATAATCCAAGTCTCTGACCTTGTAAAAAGATTCATGCACCTTACTCTATACACATTGAGGTATAAGAAAGGACACTCTTTCAATTCTCCTCTTCATCCAGTCTCCAACATGAGTTCGTAGCGCACTGGTGTTTTAATTTTATCTCTCAAATGTCAAACTAGGTTTGGCTAAATTTTTGTCAATAGGTCAATTCCAATATCATGCTCCTCAAAAAAAAAAATTCATAAAAACCCACATCGTCATTCAAAATTTATGATCAAATCTTTAGAATACTATGCTACAGGAAATGAGTTCACAGTGATGTTCATAGAGCCTGTTTACCAGTCTGTAGCACCTTATTAAAACAATATTTTCATGCTTCGAGGAGACTGTTAGGATGTACAAAGACCTGATCCCTAATTTTGTTTTTAAAATAGGCTCTGAAGACAATGAAATATCTTAGCATGAAAAAAAGTTAAAGGTGGAAATGAATGAATGGAGAACTTGAGTACGCTATGAACTCTCCTAGTGTGTTGGAAATTCTCAAATTAAAACTCACTTCACAGATGAACGGATAAAAGGTGATAGATAGAGATATTTCATATAGTCATGGAGGTGACATGTCAAGGTGACAATAAGGATTTTCAAAGATATGACTCATGAGGGTTTATCACTCCTTGTCATGATAACAAATACATAACCCAAAGACCCTAGCCCAAGGCCATACTAACTTGGTTTATTTAAATCAAAAATTGAAAAATGACTATACCAAGAAGTCATAAAAACTATAAAAACCTATGACTAAAAAATAAAGACTAAAATGACTTTTTGACCCCTACAATTCTATGTGTTAACATCTGGCTCCACAGGGGATGGAATCCTCCCTGTGAGATTCCAAGAACATGCAATTCTAGTGCCTTATCCATTGGGCTATGGAGTCATCCATGCAACCAACCTGTATGCCGGAGAGAACCCCCTCTCCTTATTGAAAACTAAGAACATTCACACACTAAAAACAAAAACCACTACAAACCAAATGCAAACGGAAGGTTGCATTCACATTGAAAACCAAATTCTTGCATGGAAAACTTATTTATATACATTCCTACTCCTAACTATTGAAAAATTGAACCTTCAGATATATACAAATTTCCTCAATAACCATACAAATAACTTTGTGACTGGATGATATTCATCCTCATATCGGTAACTGAGCACTAAGTAACAATAGAGAGATAATGAAATTCACACATACTTCCTTGAAAAATCATACTTACAACCCAGGAACTTTGTTCTTATGATGACAACAACTGGAAATCTATTGTTGCAAAACATATCCATATAGATAGGAACATGATATTGAAATCTATACAAAACTTGTTGTGGAACATCAATGAATTCCTCCTTGGCTAATTCAACCATGGGCTGGCTTGAAAATTGTTGAAATATATTTCCACTCTTTTCACCAATTTCCAATGAATATGGGTGAATATGAAATGGGATCTCAAAATCTATAGTTGGGACTATCTCATTTTTACATTTGTAATAATCAAGCTGCAAATGAGAGTTGTCAAAAAGTAGTGTATCAGAGACATGTCTATCTTCTTCAAGTCCATTTTCTTGTGAAGGCATATCATAAAGAAGATCATTCACAAATTCTTGATAATCATGAAAAGTAGTTTCTTCAATGGAAAATTCTTCATCACAAGTATGCTTTTTGTGACAAGAAAAGTCTTTACAAAGTAAAAAAAATTCATCACAACATTTTTCATAAAGATGTTCAGCAGAAAAATACTCGTTACAAAAAAATATAAAAGAAACATGAAAACATGTCAAAGAGTTGATACTGACAAGTGGAAGAGATCGACACCAGTCACAATCTATTCCTTCTAATGAGTACATTTAAATATTGATCTAAACATCCTCATGCACAATATGAAGTCGGTGAATAAAATCATGGAAATATAGCAAGTGTTCAACTAGTACTTCTCAATATTCTCCTCTAAATATGGGAAGGAAACCTTCCCATTCATCTCTACTAGGCACTAGATTTGGAAAACTGACTATCTTTGAAAAATCACAGAAAGCATGTAATAATTTTCCCCATCAATTTTCTTTTAATTTAGAAACATTTGGGGTACAATAAAGTCATCTTGGTAGAAGGACTCAACTGGTACATTCACGCTCACATATCCAATGGAACTTTCCAAGTTCTAAGTTTGTTTGGTATGTATCTTTCCATATCTCACAACCAATTTGTAGATGACACCATGACAATGGGATCAACCACTATGAAAGAAGCTTACACAATCCAGAAAACTATTGATGACTTCTTTAAGCATCGATTATCTCCATCAATCTAGGAAAATATCAGGTCTTGTTTTTCAACACTCCAAAATCCATCCATGTCAATTTATCTAACCTTTTGGGATCTACTTCAATCCTTAATCCTCCCCAACTCCAACCTCATCTTGTTATAGCTCAAAATGCCAGTAACATGCATTTTTTACTTTGGCGTACTCAATTAAAGATCCACCAATCACCTTTTCTAAGGTTCCTATTTAAAAAACACCTTTTTTCATGGTATACATGCCCTGCTACATATGCAACGTGTGTACATGCACTAGTTGCATACTTGACAGCCTGTGTATACTCTAAAAAGTTCAAAAAATTAAAAATTTTTATGCTTTTGGGTGAAGTTTAGGGGATATGTCAAGATTCAAAACCATATTACCTCATGTAGCCCTTATTAAAACCAATTAACTATCTTTTCTCCATACAAAAGGGTCCCTAGGGGGGTCATTTTGACATATGAAAGAATAGGCAAGATTACTTTGTCAAATTTTCTCCCTTGTATTCCAAGCCTTTTTACATTCTTCTATGAGTTTCATCCTCGACATTCCCTTCCATCCATGCTCCATATACCATTCATCCTTTTCCCTTTTATTGGCATGTTGGTGGTGAGGATAGCATATCGGGAATAATGCACTAGGAGTCAAAGTAGAGGAACCCAGGCGAGGTTTGTAGAGAGACATCGACAAGATTCAGGTTGTAACTTCCAATATTGTTATTAATAAAAGAGAAACTTCTTTGTTTGAGATATTTATGTCTTTATGTTTATGTTTATGAATGTTTTTCATGAATACCTAACCCTTTAGATTATTTTGGTAGTTATGCATTTTTTGTTATAGTTTGTTCTGTAAAGTTGTTTCAGGGCATCTTTGGGAGGAGGCATGTAATATTGGGATAGACAACAACATGAAGGGATATACAATAGATGGAAGGACTCAAGGTACACATTTCAATGTTATATACCTTCTCTTAACTATCATTAGTTTTTTGTTGGGGTTGGTGTAGAATATAATCATTTATATATTTTAAGGTATCAAGGATCTACCTAGTTGCTAGACCTAGATTATGGGTATTTTTCCCCATAAAAGAATTGGCGACTCCATTGGGGAATATCTCTAGGGTCTTGTTAGGAGAATTTTGTTTGGATTGAATTTTTATTTTTTTTAGTTTTCTGAGTCTGTTTGGGTCTCTGGTCACCTTTAAGGTGATTACCAACTTCCCTGTTTTGGGTGGTCTGTCTAAATATTTCTCTTTTTTTAGAATTTTCAGTCACGTACGTTCCCTATTCTATACCTAGAATGAGTAAATGTGTTTTCTTCCATATACAAATCCTGCATACATTCACAATCTGATTGTGGAAAACACGCATGCTTGTCATCTTGAGGGGTTTTTTTAAAAACTTTCCTTTTCTTTTAGGAAACCTTTGGTTCCTTAGGTCTTCCTGAGTTCCATATGCCTCTATTGAGCATTCTTTGTCTAGGTTCAAGGCTCACGTTGTTTATGAAATTGCAAAGAAATCCTCTTGTATATATTTCTTTGTCTTTTTGTGTTTCCAAGCATTTTTGGTGTATTTTTAGCTTGAATTTTAAGAATCCATGAATTGTGTTTTCTGCAGTTTCTTTTAGCATCTTTTGTTAGTTTTTTTTATTTATTGAAAGAAAATAAAAAACCTATATTTTATGCTGGTTAGGTATCTTTCTTTATTTGCATTGTTTTGCATTGTTATTTGAAAAATAAAAATGAATTAGCATAGGGTTTTGTTTTCTTCTCATCTTGAAAGCATTTCAAAAGAAAAATAAGGAATAAAATCCTTTCATTTTCTCTTTTGTTTCACTCGAAATTTGCATTGTGCATTTTGCATGGAAAGGAGAAAAGATTGCATCTTTATGTTTGAAGGATTGTTCATGCATTTTCTTTCTTGAAACTCTTTTTCATCTGAAGGATTAGTGAAAAGTTTTCCTTTTCATTCGTGTTATAAGTTTCATTTTTGCAAGAGTCTCAAACAACATTAGTTTCACTATCATACCCCTGAGTAATCAAGCCACTAAAATTAACACTTAATGCTAAAATCAATTAGAATTTTTCATTTATAGGGTACACCAATTAGACTAGGCTTTAGGACCTTAGATTAGGTGTGGAGAGAAAACTCTTGAAGGCCACTTAAATAAACTTAAGATTTTGAGATAGGGAGTGTTAAATTCCAGTGTCGTAAAATTTTTCCGAGACCCCCCAATAACATAGGGGATAAACATCAGGTTGTGTGAGGAAAGGAAGAGGAGATAGCCCCTCCAAATCTGAACCAAACGTAGTGGAGATCATATTTGAGGGTCATTCTTAGGATTTTTCTAACCACATTTGAATACGAAGATTTGTAAACCTTGAATTCATTTGGGATCCTTAGTCATATTATAGACCATTTTCCATTGGTACAATTGAAAGGCTTCAGACATAGCTATCATTCTCATACGATCAACCCAATTGTTGACTATACCCTCTTGGTGATTGACTGCGAGCTGTCAACCTAGTTTTCTTTTTATAGGGACTCGCACAAGTGACTGTGGGGGCATACCACGATACCTAGGATAGATAATGGACCATACTTTGTAGAGTATACCCAGAGGGTGTTTATGTGTTCGAGTTACACTTGCACCCATGTTGGTTGGCGTAACTATTCTTCCTACTTTTTTCTTGATTTATATTTAGGGAATTTTCAGCAGTGTGTTATGTGCTCCCTAGTTTTCCATAGTGATTTAGTCAGTGATTTCTTTGGGTCTCTAAAATAAGGTGGTAGACCGCCCACTCCGCCAGTCCTGAGGAATTTTGGGTCTTCTAATTAGAAACGTGGAGCCACCATCTTATAGGCATATGTTTTTATACCACTGATTTACCATAGTTAGTGTGTGAGATGTTTTAATACTTGAACGATCCTACAAGGGAAGAAATTATGAATAAGATCTTCATGGCCAAAGTTATTGAATATACCAACCAAGGAACTCCTTCGCAAGGGGATTCTTTTGTTTTTCCTTTCTTTGGAAATGTTGGTTTCCCTTTGATGGTCATGTTGTACATTCCTAGGTTAAATGAAGGACTACTTGTTTGGGTGTCTCTTTGATAGCCACGTTGTATGAAATAGAAAGAGGAAGAATAGGAAGAAGAAATCACCAACCTCTGTGATTCATGTTGGATATAGGTCATCAACCTCTGCAAGTCATGTTGAATACCAACACTCAGCCTCTACAATTCATGATGGGGGCAAGCACCCAGCCTATGCAAGTCATGTTGGGGGTAAAATTCCAATCACTTCTAGTCATAGTAGCGATACGTATGTATCATCTACGAGTCATGTTATCAAACAATCACCAATCTCTACAAATCATGTTGGATATGTGCAACCGACCACTGAAATTCATGTTGGGGGCATGAACCTAGTCCATGTTATTCATACTAGAGTTCAAAAACCAACCTTTGCTAGTCATGTTGGATAGTTTTCAACAACCTCTACGAGTCATGTTGAAGAAAAGAAACCAACTACTTGTAGTCATGATAGGGGCATTGATTCTCTTGAGAAACCTAGAAGAATAGGATGTAAAACTAAGTTCCCTTGTAAAATTTGTAAGGGATATCACCTTACTCATATATTCTCTGGCATTCCATAGGAACAAATATCATGGTCCATGTCTATAAAATCTTTTGATTATGAGTCTTCTTCCATTTCCCCACAAGGTATTCATCTTTTGGTTGATTAAGTGGTCGTGTTGATGCAATCTTCGGCTGATCCCACTCCTCTTTTGGGGGATGATGAACCTTTAGACCATGTTGTCTTGCATCCTACTCAACTAGTGGTTGATAAAGTGGACATTCCGATGCAATCTTCAAATGATCCCACTATTATCTTGGAGAGTGTTGTGTCTACCAAAGTGGTCATGCCGATGTAATCTTCAGTCGATCCCACTCTTATCTTGGAGAGTGCTGAGTCTACTAAAGTGGTCAATTGGATGCAATACTCGTCTTATCCCACTCTTCTAATGGGGAGTGATGTGTCTACCCACTATGTTTTTAGCATTTATAGTTTAGTACTTTCATAACAAGGGGGAATTCTACTCACTTCGAGCACACCCCCTCCAATTCCTATGATGGTTTCCTCTGATTGGCATGACCTTGTTGAGACTCACCTTCCTTCTTCTTCACCTTTTCAAATAATGGTTGAAGTTGATTCAAATTTGTTTTACAGATGTATTATGGATGAAGAAGCCTCCACAAGTATTTTATCCTCCTTGGCTTGGAAATATTTGGGCTCTCCCGAGCTTGTGTTTACTTGGCATGAGCTATCAGATTTTGAAAGATGTCCTAGTGGATATTATGGGATTCTTTTTCAGTTTCCTATCTCAATACCTGACAGGAATTTCCTTGTATATGTTATAATGGTGCAAGGCTCATTAGAGTTCAATATTCTTCTTGGGCTTGATTATGCATATTCTATGAACGTTGTGGTGTCTACACTCTTCCAGGTGACGCATTTCCCTTAAAATGGAATCATTGTCACTATATACCAATTTTCATCTCATAATCACCATCCTAATTAGGAATTAGCTCAAGATTCCCCTTTATATGTTCCTAGTATTCGTGTAGACTCTACCTTGCCATAGGTAAATTATGTGGCATATTATCCTCAGCATTCAGTTTCTCCTAAGAAGGAACTTGTTCACTCATGTTTTCCTTCTCAATACTTGGTATCAACAATTGATTCATTGGTTTATCCAATGGGGGCATGGGAGCCCTTGCTTCCCCTTCTTCGTCCAAGTGATATTGAGTTTCCTTTTGAATCTGATTTTCTTGTTTGTAGATACTCAATCCCTTGTGATTTTGATTCTTCACTGATAGACTATGTCGTTCCTAGCCAAATCCTCCATTGTTATATGGAATATGATCTATTTTCTTTTCCCTTCAAGACTATCTACCCTCCTCATTCGTGTGATTTCTTTGATATTGAATTTCCTTTGGGTGAGGCTATCCTTGAAGCCATGATTACATATTATATATCGTGGGAATATTTACACCATGGTTTGTGTTTTCTTCCCTTTTGGGAGACTTTTCAGGTTGACTACCATTGAGACTCTTGGTCGGAGCCTAACAGTGGACTCTACTTGAACCAATACTATGCATGAGTCGTAAGGATGTGCAGTGCCTTGTACCATATTGTACAATCCATATTTGTTATTTTCAAGTTTTGTATTCAATAGCACCTCTTATTTTCCAAAGTTTCTATCTATATTGGATTTATTAACTTCTAGATGAGTGTTATAGGCCTTAAATGCAAGATCCTGGATACATTTGTTCTTTGAAATTTGTTCATCGTATCGATCCATTCTTACAGGTTTTGACCTCAAAATTGTTAGAAAAAACAGGACCGTGGAGAAATAAAATAAAACAAATGAAAAACCAAAACACAGAAGATACAGAAGACAATAGTGACACATATTTACATGGTTCACCTAGTGTGGGCTACGTCCACCAGATAAATTGTCAGGTCCTTCCATTTTTATTATCTATCAAATGAAGGGATACAACCTACAACAAAACCCACTATAACTTCCTCTTCTTTCTCTCACATTCTCCTCTCTCAGAATACAATACTCGCCATAATGCATAGCCGCAATACATTTCCCTCATACCAGAGGGTTTCCTTCTAGGGAAAAAAACCCTAACATAATTTCTACCATTATATCTGCGACCTTATAATGAATGGTCCAGATTTACAATCAAATTACAATATACATTACAAGTCAATTTTTCCTTCGGGGGCTTCACCCCCAAACCCCCTAGCCATGGGGATAGCCTCCCCGAAACCCACGGTGGGGGTACCCCCCCTGTGCACTCCCCTGCATGGAAGAGTGTACATACTTCTGGGGTGTAAAGTCTTCATGGGGTATAAACATGGCTGAAAGAAAAGACCTTTGAATCAAGAACATAATCAGGCTCCACAACCAACAATATCCCACTTGGAGACTGATCTCAACAACTCCATCGCTATTGTATATGCTGGACTCTGAACCTTCTTGGACCTGGAAAATTTCTCATCTTCATCGTCATTCTTGAAGATGAACTGAAACTGAGCAGGAACTTAGTTTCTCTCTGGTTACTCCCTTTTTTAACATGTCTGTAGGATTTTGGCTAGTGTGTATATTTTCCAACTTCAAATGTCCATCTTCCAAGGAGGATCATATGAAGTGGCACCTCAACTTTATATGATTAGTATTTGAATGGAAGGATGAGTTCTTTGCAAGATGAATTGCACTCTCACTGTCACAGTACAGCCTACTATTCTCCTACTTCTTTCCCAATTCCTCCATAAACCTTTGTAACCAAATCATCTCTTTACTAGCCTTTGTAGTAGCAACATGATCTACCCCTATTTTTGAAAGTGCAACAACCTTTTGTAGTTTCAAAATCCAACTTACTGTTCTTCCACCTATAGTAAAAACATACCCTGTGGTGCTCATCCTGCT
This sequence comes from Picea engelmannii, assembly GCA_009831015.1. Lineage (NCBI taxonomy): Eukaryota > Viridiplantae > Streptophyta > Pinopsida > Pinales > Pinaceae > Picea > Picea engelmannii. The sequence goes on from ML800396.1 coordinate 208,532, forward strand.
GTCTTTATCACCTGCCATATATGAATCAACATATCTCTATAGAAAAGTGTCTGAACCTCCAAAACATAATGCATGAGTAGCAGTACCTCTCAAATACCTAAAAATCCACTTTACTGCCTCCCAATGTTCTTTACCTGGATTGATCATATACCTGGTCACAACTCCCACTACATGTGCAATATCTGGTCTTGTGCAAACCATTGCATACATTAAGCTGCCAACTGTTGATGAATAAGGGACCCTGGACATGTATTCTATCTCCTCCTGTGTCTTGGGACACATTTCCTTAGTTAATTTGAAATGGATGGCCAAAGGTTTACTAACTGGTTTTTCATTCTGCATTCTAAACCTCTCCAACACCTTCTCTGTGTACTCACCCTGAGACAATGTCAATTTGCAATTTTTTCTGCCTCTTGGTATTCTCATGCCAAGGATTTTCTTTGCAACACCCAAATCCTTCATCGCAAATGAATTGGATAATTTATTCTTGAGCATATTTATATCCTTCATATTAGACCCTACAACAAGCATGTCATCTACATACAATAGCAAGATAATATAGCCTCCATTTTCTAGCCTTTTAAAATAAACACAGTGATCAGAATGACATCTACTATAACCCTGTTCTTTCATAAACTTGTCAAACTTCAAATACCACTACATTGGATCTTGCTTTAGGCCATACAATCTCTTCTTCAACCTGCATACCAAATTCTCCTTCCCTTTGACCTCATACCCCTGTGGCTACTGCATATAAATATTTTCCTCTAAATCCCCATGGAGAAAAGATGTTTTTTCATCTAACTATTCAAGATGCAAATATTCTACTGCCACAAGACTTAAAATAGTCCTAATTGAAGTCATTTTAACAATAGGAGAAAATATTTCATCAAAATCTATACCTTTCTTTTGTGCAAACCCCTTTACAACAAGTCTAGCCTTGTACCACTTTTCTCCTCCATCTTCTTCCTTTAACTTGTAAACCCATTTATTTTTCAATGCTCTTTTTCCTGTAGGAAACTAAACCAAGTTCCAAGTCTGGTTATTTTCCAAGGAATCCATTTCCTCTTTCATGCCTTTCTCCCACTTCTTTTTGGTGTCTACCTGCATTGCCTCTTCATAACATTCTGGTTCACCAGAATCAATCAACAATAAATAATACAATGAAGGAGAGTATCGCTCAGGGGGTATACTTAACCTGGTATATATTCTAACAACACTTGTAGGTGTTTGAGGTACCTATTGCTCCTGTTGTTGTACATTTTGATTTTCAAGTTCCTTAGGAATTTATTTTTTAGTGATCTCATCAAGCACTGTGTATTCTTGTTTTTGTTCTTCCTGTTTCTTTCCCTGCAACTAATCTTTGTACATGACCTTATCATTGAATATGGCTTATCTACTCCTAATGATTTTTTTTTATTTTCATAATCCCATAATCGATAACCAAAATCATTAACATTGTATCCAATAAAGATACACTTCTTGTATTTAGACTCAAGATTTGTTCTATTTTTTTTTATCAATATGGACAAATGCTTCACAACCAAAAGTTTTCAAAAAATAATAGTTTACCTTTTTTCCTGTCCATTCCTCCTCTGAAATTCTACCATCCAAAGAGATTGAAGGTCCTCTATTTATTAAGTAAACAACAATATCTACAACATCTTCCTAGAATTGTAAGGGCAAACCGGCATGCAATCTCATACTCCTTGCACGCTCCATGATTGTCCTGTTCATCCTTTTTGACACACCATTTTCTTGTGGTGTTCTTGGAACTGGCTTCTCTCTACGAATCCCATGGTATGAACAATAATCATCAAACTCCTTGCTTCAATATTCACCTCCATTATCTGATCTGAGACACTTCAAAATTTTTCCTGTCTCATTCTCAACTAAAGCTTTCTATTTCTTAAAAGTATCAAAACATCATGTTTTTGTCGAATGCAATAAACCCAAGTTTTTCTAGTTGCATCATCATTAAAAGTAACATAATAATGAGATCCACCAAGAGATGATACATGAGTTGGTCCCCATACATCTGTATGCACAAGATCTAACCTTTCATTCTTCTTTTCTTTTCCGACTCTGAGAAATCTTACTCTCTTTTTTTTTCCATAAACACAATGCTCATGGAAGTCAAAATCAATTTGTTTAAGATCTGGTAGAAAATTTATTTTGTGAAGTATCTGCATACCCTTCTCACTCATGTGTCCCAGCCTATGATGTCACAGTGTTGTATCCACTCATGTAGAAGCTAAAGAGATAGAAGAGTCGGTATTACTAGTACATAAATACAATGTACCTACCTTCTCTCCTTTTTCTATCACCAATGATCCTTTGATGACCTTCCATGTCTTATCTTTAAATATGGATACACAACCTTCACTTTCCAACTGCCCTGTTGAAATTAGATTTTTCCTTAAATCTGGAACATGTCTTACCTCTTTCAACAACCATTGGTTTCCATTGCATTGCTTTATTTTTACCTTTCCCATTCCAACAATTTTGCATGGTGCATCATCACCCAAATGAACCTGTCCAAAATAACCTTGAACATGATCTAGAAAATGTTTCCTATGGGGTGTGGCATGAAATGAAGACCCTAAATCTACTACCCAAGAATAAAAAATATTATCTATAGAAAGAATAAAATCATCTTGTAACACATCACCTGTTACATTTGCTTCTTGATTTCTCTCCTGTTGTCCATCTCTTTGTTTCTTTGGAGCTCTTCAATCTTTTTTCAAGTCCTTTCTTCCCACAATTCCAACATTCTATCTTTCCAAGTCTAGATTTAGATCTTCCCTTCCTAGAATTCCCGTGGTTCCCTGAGCCCTTTCCTCTATCCTTTTGTCTTCCCCTGTTCTCCATGTTCAACGCATTACCTGATGTCTCACCTGTGATTTTTCATCGCATTTCCTCACTAAGGATAACACCAACAACATCATCAAATTTTAAAGTATTTGAACCAGAGACATAGTTACTTACAGCCATGACCAAGCCATTCCATCTTTCTGGTAATGAGCACAAGATTAGAAGAGCCCTAACCTCATCCTCAAAGTCCACTTTTACATAACTTAGTTGATTAGTAACCGTATTAAATTCATTTAAATGATATGCAACAAACCCACCTTCTGACATCTTCATATTAAATAATATCTTCATTAGAAATACCTTATTAGATGCCAAGGGTTTTTCACACAGTTTATCCAATGCATCCATCAGATCCTTCGTTGTCTTTTCTTTCAAAATGTTGAAAGCCACTGACGTTTCCAAGCTTAGTCGTATCGTTCCTAGAGCCTTTCTGTCAAGAATATCCCATTATTCGTCCTTCATGGTCTTTGACTTCTTTGCTACTCTGCCCAATGGTAGGAATAGATCCTTTTGATATAAATAATCTTCCATCTGCATCTTCCATAACTTCTAGTTTTGTCCGTTAAATTTTGCGACCCTAAACTTTCCATCTTCCGACATTGCTCCCACTCGAACCAGGAACCCTCTTTTCCCATGAGTTACCTTTCGCCCTGATACTAATTGTTAGGAAAAATAGGACCGCAAAGAAATAAAATAAAACAAATGCAGAAACAAAACACAGAAGATACACAATACAATAGAGACACATATTTATGTGGTTCACCTAGTGTGGGCTACACCCACCAGAGAAATTTCCAGGTCCTTCCTTTATTATTATCCAACAAATGAAGGGATACAACCTACAACAAAACCCACTGTAACTTCCTCTTATTTCTCTCACAGTATCCTCTCTTAGAATACAATACTCGCCATAATGCATAGTTACAATACATTTCCCTCATAACAGAGGGTTACCTTCTAGGGAAAAAAACCCTAACATAATTTCTATTGTTAGATCTGCAACCCTATAATGAACGGTCTTTATTTACAATGAAATTACAATATACATTACAAGGAAATTTTTCCTTTGGGGGGATAGGCCCCCCCGGACCCTGCAGAGGGGGTACCCCCCTCTGCAATCCCCCACGTGGAAGAGTGTACATACTTCTGAGGTGTAAAGTCTTCATGGGGTATAAACATAGCTGAAAGAAAGGACCTCTGAATCAAGAACATAATCAGGCTCCACAACCAGCAAAAACTAGAATATATGTTAGATTTTTCCCTACTTTCATTTTTTTCCGTCTCTGTTTCCTAGTTCATTTGGCCTTAGGATAGACCCCAATAAATTGTGACACTAACCTTCTTTGTTGATAAGTGTGTTGTACTTTATTTTGTAGAGACTTCATTCAATGGAAATCCTAGTTAGAGCCTTGTTTTCCATTTGATTCCCATGCCAAAGTACTTCATAGGCACGAGAGTCTCGTTTAGTCCCTCCATGATTTTGTGTTGAAGCCTCATCCTTCTTCTTCATCTTTTTTCTGGCCTTTACACATGGGAATCCCCAAGAGCATGGTTTGTCATCTTTCTAGCTCACTTAAACTATTAAAGTGACATATAACGAGAAATTATTTATCATTTTCAACCTCATTTAGATTACATAAGAAAAGGAGCCCCCCTAGAGTATTCTTTAAGATCCTTTCAGACTCTCTAAAATTGAAAAGTTTGTCGAGCAATCTTGTTTCCCTTTATGCTCGTCAAAGTGAAATTCAACAACACATCTATCCAGTGATAGTTTACCCCTTTTCAGTTTGGAATGCTAATTTTATGAAAAAGGTACACCCTAGGAGCTAAGGTTCGCTAGGATATTATTCTCAGGTGTACGTTTAACCCTTTTTTGGGCCCGAGTGACTAAATTTATGAAAAAGGGCCATTCTCCCTAGTTTTCGTTTATCAATTTTCTGAGCCTTGGATATTATTTACAAAAAATGAAAACCTTGGAGTATTCTTTAATCCCTTTTCAGACTCCCTAAACAAGAAAAGATCATCGAGTGACCTTGTTTCTTTCACACTCGTTAACTGGTCCAAAAAGAACATCTGTTTGGCATAAGTTTAACAATTTTTCCGACAAATAGATCATCCAATAAAAAGGTATGCCTCAAGAGACATGTCTCGTTGGGAGTGTTCTACTAAGTTATGTTTTATACTTTTTCAAGCTCAGGGGAATAAATTTACAAAAAAGGATGAGGCAATCCATATTTAATCTCTTTTCAAACTCCTTAAAATTGAAAAGATAGTCGAGTGATCTTTTCTCTGTCACACTTGTTAAAATGGTTTTGAAGAGACTTCCTTTCAATATGAGTTTAACCCTTTTCCAAACTGACTGGAATATCTACGAAAAAATAATACTCTGTCCCTAATGACCAGAAGAGTTCTCCTTGGTATGATTTTATTATTTTTTGGGCCTTGGAGACTAAATTTAAGAAAAATATCACTTTGGAGTCTTTATAAATGTGAAAAATCGTCGATCTTACCTTCTTTGGGCTTGTAAAACATTACATTGATGGAGGCTGATTGTGTCAATACGCAAATCGCATTGCATGTCTCACTCTTGCATCTTTATCCTAATGTCAAATCCATTTTGTTGTTGCTAAATTTCTAGAGTATTCCTTAGGTACAGGCCTTGCAAACTTTTTCCTTTGCGTTCTAACACCCTGACCCATGGAGGAATTTTCCCGAGTGTCCTTATCCTGCACATGTATCCTTGCACTGAGAATTAGTATTTTCCATGTTCTTGGAACTAGTTTGCTTTCCCATGACACTGATTCCTCAATCTCATTAAAAATATGAAAAATACAAAAAAATCAAATATTCTAAAAGGAGGGGACGATAAAACATTCTCTTTTACTAGTAGCAATATAGTCACCTTGGACAAAGCACTTCCTTTAGTTTGTTATGAAAATCACTTGGAATTTAGTATGGCCTTAGGAAGTTGTTCTCATTACATAGAGTTATGTCCTCTTCTGTTTGGTTACTCTTCCAAACACATGGAGAGTTTGTAGTTCCTCATGTTCCACAAGATTATGTCAATAACATGCTCCCTGAGTATTTTCATTTGTCATTCTCTTGTCCAAGGGAAAGTATTACAACATGAGTCGACCATTCTGCAATAATTCTCTTGATCTTTATGATTCGTAAGTCTCGAGAGTCTTGACAAGTTCACATTCAAAATTCAACGAGGTCTCGTGCCCGATAATCAAGATCCTTCAGTGTTTTCATGGTGGCTTGTCGAAGACATTAGCATAGTGATTTTCTCTCTCCTATTATACTCCTACCTAAGTTATGAAGATATTGAATATATTTCTCAAGTTGTTGAAGCTATCATCTCCATCTATAGGCATTGATTCCTCCTGAAGATTCATACCACATTATATTTGTATATCTTTTGATGATTTTGAGATGTAGATCTGATGTGTATTATTCACAGCTACAATATATATTGGCATACACATTATCCATGTGGCCATGATTACTATATATGACATGGATCTACAGTGTACTTGATTGGAAGCCATTCTTATTTTGTCTCGAGCATGGTATACTTGCCTCAATGATTATTATTATTCTTTAGTTGATGAAACACTCGTGAATGCTCATCTAGGCTCACTCAACTCAGTGACTTACCTTTTTAAATATGATGTAATGTATTTGGGCCATCAATTGCTCTTTTGACCTCACACATTAGGGGGCATCTATTATAGCTCAAAATGCCACTATCATGCATTTTTTACTTTGGCCTACTCACTTACACATCCACCAATAACTTTTTTTGAGGTTTGTATTTAACAAAAACCTTTTTTCATGGTGTATGTGCCCCACTACATATGAATCACATGTACCTACACTAATTGCATGCTTCACAGCCCACGTATACTCTAAAAAGTAAAAAAATCAAAACATTTTGCACTTTCAGGTGGTGTTTAAGGGCTATCTCAGGTTGCACAACCATCTTACCTTGTCTAGACCCTATGAAAAACAATTAAATATATTTATCCATATGAAAAGGGCCCTAGGGGGTCATTTTGATATATGAAAGAAGAGGCAAGAGAACTCTACCAAATTTTCTCCCTTGTATTCCAAGCACTTTTGCATTCTTCTATGAGTTTCATACTCAAAATTACCTTCCATTCATCCTCCTTATACCATTCATCATTTTCCCTTATATTCTCATGTTGGCGGTGAGGAAATCATATCAGGAATAGTGCACCTAGAGTCAAAGTAGAGGAACCCAAGAGAGGTTTGTAGCGAGATTCAGGTTGTAACTTCCAATATTGTTATTAATAAAAGAGAAACTTCTTTGTCCCAGATATTTATGTCTTTATGTTTATGTTTAGGAATGTTTTTCATGAATACCTAACCCTTTATATGACTTTGGTAGTTATACATTTGTTGTTATAGTTTTTTCTGTAAAGTTGGTTCAGGCCAGCTTTGGGAGGAGGCCTACAATATTGGAATGAAAAAATACATGAAGGGATCTACAATAGACAGAAGGACTCAAGGTACACATTTTGATAATCTCTCCCTTCTCTTAACTATCATTAGGTTTTTGTTGGATTTGGGGTAGAATAGAAGAATTTCTATGTTTTAATGTGTCAAGGCTCTACCTAGTCGCTAGACCTAGATTAGGGAGATTTTTCCCCATAGCACATGCCCTCTCACATCCGTTAGGAATCCAATCAAATTACTGATAAAATTGTCAATGTAGGGATGAGTCTTCAAAATGATGATATTCTATGTTCACCATCCCAGTCCTCGGATCACCCCTTGTTCTCTGAATGTTTAGTTTTGGCATAGAAATACATCCCAACCCTAGTTGGGGTGTCAATTGATGGACACATTACATGAGAGATCATTCACACCAACCACCCCTAATATCATCATGTGGCACTCCGATAGTGATCATTTATGCCAAAATAACTCCAACTGACAGTCACACCTGCTATTGTCCTCCACCAGGTACAACGCTTGTGCGATCTTGATGGTTCTCTAGAATATTCTTCGAGCTAAACATGTTTCCTTTCTGAGGAAGGTTTCTCATTCTATTAATCTCCTTTCCCAATGAGATCTCCATCTTCTTGTCATTCCTCCCTCCATGTGATCTCTCTCTCTCTACACCAGGCTCTTCCTCTTGGCCTCGAGTTGTTGTTTCACCTTCAACACCCTCCTTGAAGACTATCCTTGGTGTCTTCCTATCCCTATAGAGTGATCCATATTGTTAAAAGTAGGCTCACACTCTGCCCATAGTGGTCGAACTCCCTCTACCCTTTTCCATCCTGGTCCTTGCTGTTGGACACACCTACCACACTTAGAAGGGGGGTGAATGAGTGTGGGGCTCTTTTTCCCAAAACTTCCCTCTTGCATAAAAACTCATCAATTAGCATTGAACATTTATTCATTACCCATTGCTGTCATTTATAACCAGTTAGATGTGAGCAGATATCAACAACATATATCAGCGATATATTATCAACAAGTCATCACCACAATGAACACAGGGAACACAAAATGTATGTACAATTTTATTTTTATTACGGACTACAATCCTTGGGGTTTATCAGCAACAACTGAATAGAGTACAACTCTACAAGAGCACCAACTCTATATGCAAGACTCAGCTTACATTCTCAGCACCAACTAAGATGAGGCAACAATCCTCAACAAATATCAATTTGTCAACATGTACATGACATGTCAGCAGTGCAGCCCACGTGTGCACGCGCTCGAGCTCACTACAACCCACATGTGAATGCGACCATTGTATAATATAACAAGTGTATGCTCTTGAGCAACTAGGGTTTTTCTTTGCTTCACTTGCTCAGATCCTCTGCAACCTACAATAACTTTCTCTTCTGTCTTCCACTGTCCAAACTAACCCACATCCAGTCACAACACATCCAATCTCTCCAATATCTTTCTCATGCTCCACAATAAATCAATATGAATGCTATCTCAATCATGTATAAATAACTAGTATACCATAGCAATCATGTCACTACTAAATCACAAGAGTGCTACTCACTCCATCAGCCAAAACAACCAAATTGAGCCACATCATAGAAGCCATACCAAGAATTCCCTAAGCATTCACAACATATCAAACAATAGCATCTATCAAGACAATAATGTAACCATACTAGTGTCTTAGTGATAGATCTGAGGCCATAGAATGCAGATCCAGAACCTGCCTCATCATCCAAGAGAATGGAACTAGATCAAACACAAATATCCATGAGGTTATTTCATCCACGCTCCCTGTACATAGTCAGCCCGCGTGTACACTCACCCTATACACAGCCATCCCGCATGTACATGCACCCTATACACAAACAACCTGCGTGGGCATCAAAAAATAGGGTTTTCTGTCACTCCGAGACTTTTGTCATCAAGATCTCCGACATTGCTAAAACTCTGATGCATCAATGAGATCCTCCTCTCACTCTCTTCCTCAAAATAGATCTTCAATCATGCTCTAAAGATCCACATCAACAAGATGCTCTCACAAGAAGTTCTCCATCAATACTCCACAATATATTCACAAGAAGCTCTCCATTGATCCACAAAAATGATTCTTGCAAAATGTACTCTTTACAAGAGATCCTAGCTTCTTATTTATACTTTCATCTTCTAGGTCACTTAATCCCATTTTTAGGTTACTTAACCAATTTCTAGCTCACTTAACCTATTTTCCTTATTTTAGGGTTAACCACTTTCCATGAATAGAAAGTTCTCCAATACTTTATCATTTAAATATTCCTTCTTGATTTTATCACTTTACTTTATCATTTAAATAATACATATTGATTTTGTCACTTTACTTTATCATTTAAATAATGATTTATTCTTTTCAAGCACTTTTACTTCTTTGACCTTTTGGGGCTTCAAGCCATCATATGGGGGTCCTTCAACTTCGTAGAGCTGTAACTCTCAAACCGTGAGGAGTTATATGACATTCCACATACCACCAGAAATGGCATGTCAAGCAATATCCATCTAGGATAGTTTCACCAACAACTTCATTTATCTTCGTCTCATTAATCCACATATAACCATGGGTCCTCCAACAATTCTTCTAGGATAACTCATTCCATAAAGTGTCTTCCCGTGAGGGATTTCACCATAAGGGGACAACTTTGGAGTTCATCCATTTGTGCACCATATCAACCATGATAAGACAATAATGATTTACCTTCGCATCAATTCACCACTGCATCATAACTATGAATGACAACTCATTGATCCATCTTCATCAATGCATCATAGCAATAATCCATCTTTATCAATTGGTTTCCACTTGGAAATATATTATTCTCATCAAGGGCATACTATCAATCAATTACTTGACATCAATAAATGACATCAATATAACCAAACCATTTACATCAATGACATATGATCCAACAATCTCCCAAATATCAAACCATTGGCATCAATGACAACATGATTGAACAATCTCCCCCTTTGGCATTGATGGCAATGCCAACATTGATGTCAACTCCAATTAGAAATTATTGATGTCAACATGTAGACAAGGCATGCTTTACATCAATAGTCAATGTGACTATCTCTCCACATCAATCTCTCCCAATCAATCAACATCACTCACATCAATGTGATTATCTTTTTTTTTTCTTATACCATTGTGTGATCTCACCATGAGAAGACATCAATGTGATTATGTCTCCCCCTTTGACATCAATGGAAAATGGTCATTCTCCTCTTGGGGATTCTCCCCTTGTCTTGTTGATGTTGTATAATCTCTCCCCTTTTGAACAAGGGATATCAATCTGATGTAATGCTGAAAATATATCGAACATACTCCCCCTGTGACCATCGCTCCCCCTGGAATTATGCTTATGTGCTCTTTCTTCAAATATAGGTCTCTTTTCTAGGTATGTATTTGATAAATATATCCTCCTAGAATGATGGGAAGAATAATGACCCCCCCTAAGGGTATGTATCCCCATATCTTCTCTGGAAGATGAATAATATGCTACCATATGATGATCCTTGGACCTGTTCATGCATCAAAATTGTGCCATACCATACATCATGAAACAAAATATATGTCATCAATGAAATAGAGGATCATGAACAATATATCCACCAAGTACATCATGTACCAAAATGTGCCCACCATACACAACACCCATGTACAACAACCATGTACACCAACAATGTGCCAAAAGATATCATCCATGAAATGTGTCCACCATATGCCAACATGTGCATCTACCAACATGCCAAACAATGTGCATCTATCAATATGCTAAACAAATACCATCCATGAGTGTACCATCATACATCACTACTTGCACCAAGC
>ML800396.1:251633-267474 GCA_009831015.1 Picea engelmannii
TATGTTTTTAATTTATAGTTTAGTTTTACATTTTGTGTTAATTTTTGTTTTTTTTTAATGCATAAAGTTCTTTTTTTATAATTTATTTTTTTACATTTTGTATATTTTGTAATTTTTTTTCAGAGATTGTGTTTTTAGTTTTTTTTTTCTTTATTTAAACAAATATAATTTTTTTTCATTTTTAATGAAAATTTGGTTTTTTATTTTTAACGAAAAAATGAATTATTTTTCATTTATTCATTTGTTATTATTTTGATTTGTGTTTCTTAATGTTTTTATTTTTTTTTGTCGAAAAAATCATAATTTCTATTTCACTAAAGAAAGAATTACATTCCATAGGAACCCAAGGCGTAGAGAGATTTTTTTAATGTAAATTTATTAAAAAAAAATAATTGATTAATTTTTCAGCTAATACCACTTTTGAATTAGGAGTCAAGTTCAAGGTTTTTTTGGGCAATGGTATCTTTCTTCAAGGCCACAGTTCCAATCAACTCATACTTATAAATCCAAAAATAAACTTGGTGTTTCTAATAGCATCACTTTTCAATTCAAGGGTCAATTTTAAGGTTTTGTTATCTTTTCAAGGCCATGATTTCAAACAAGTTGCAATTTTATCCACCTCCCCCAAAAAGGTGCTACTGATAACACCACTTTTTGATTCTAAGGTTCATTTTGGTGTTTTTAATGCAAAAATATGGGTTTTTCTTGTGAGAGTTTTCGTTTCGAGGTCACAATTCTGATTAAGTCGACAACTTTGTTATAATTGTGCTCATATTACTACATAGCCTTTATTTAGTAATCATGGAATCCATACATATATATACATAGTAATCTATATACTTAGTGGGTTAGGGAGGTTAAGACGCAACACTTGGGGGGTGAAGCATTGTATTAGTGGATGGATTCTCTATCTAAAGAGGGCCACCAAAATGAGATGAAGATATATCCTTATCAGTAGGAACACTCTCAAAACTATTGTAATTATGATCTCTTATGAATATTAATTTCTTGATCACACATGTAGATATTGACATTCATGACATTACCCTCTTGTGGGGGATTACCCTATGTGACCCCTTCCATAGGTGGAGGGTTTGTTGCAACCATTTGTTTCTTCTATAGGTGAAACTAATTTGTTGGGAATGCAAGCTTCTATTGGGTTTCTCATTATTGATGAGTCACATCCATCTGAGGACACAAGTGAGTAGGATGGTCTTGAGTACAAATATTTCATGGAAACTTAATTTTACTTTTCTCTTTTGTGTCTTTTGCATTAGCGTTTCGATTAGGGGAAGTCCCTTTCCCATAAGCATAGTTCTTTTTTTCTTCTTCTTCTTTCGTCTAGGTTGTTGTGCATTATTCATATTTTTTTATTGTACCAAATGAATGCCAGAGGTTTGGGTAGGGATTGATGCACTTTGTGACACCGATGCAATTGTGTTTGGATTAGAATATATGGTCATATGAACCATTTGACCTATCAACTAACCAACATAAGCACAGGAAAAATACCAATCACACCATCATCATGTGGTTTTGGGGTAGGTTTAGGAGGATCTATTAAAAACTCAGTAGCATAAGATATTAGCTCATATAAAGTGTCAGATTGGGAATAAGTCAAATCTATATCCAATAACGTAACATGATTTGATCTTTGATTAAATCTCTTCACATAGCAACATCATTCACAACATTAGGAAATAATTTCACAAAACAATCCTCTATAAATTGATCTACAATTTCATCTCTAATGAGCCTATGTCACCATCTCCATTCATGAATATGATTGAAAATGTGGGTAGTGGTATTGTATTGTAAATATGTAAAGAGTTTGATTCCAATTTCATAATCAATTAGGAGTTGGAAAAGTGTCAAACAATTCATCTCCAAAGATGAAAACTCAATAATTAAAGCACCAAGTACTACAACATAGAATTTCACAATAATCCCTATCATGGTTTTTTGAAAACAACACAAATTGATGCTATCATCCAATGAGGAGTTTTATGAACACCATGGGTGGAAAATCATGGCATGGGTGGAGGATCTTCTCCCAGATTTTTTTGGAATTTGGGTATATTCAATGGTAGTTTCCTAGGTATAACCAACCTGGTGGGTTGATGCTTAATGGGGCCATTCTTCAATCAAGATAGATCTATTAAATTCAAGGTCTCCAAGAAAGGGAACTTAGTATTGGTGAATGAATTATGAATTATGAATGAGAAACCTTTCAATCCATATGAATTCATAAATATTTTCATGCCATTGTCCCTAGGGAAATTTCTTCCCCCAACAATAGTAGCGCCATTGGCTACTAGGATAAACAAGGGATTAAAGTTCCAACCAAAAATAAAAATAGAATTGGGTATATCTAGACTACCTATGAGTATACTAGAGACAAGTGGAAACTCGCCTCTAGCATTAAAACCAAGGATTTATCCCTCACTAAAAACAAATCTAGATGTAGGTGCTTGTGAAGTCACAATGGGAATACTAAAGATAACTATACTAATGGAAGGAAGAGATGTGATTATTCGTATTCCATAAATAGGAACACATGTTGTTTGAGGCATAAAAGTGGAAGTAACTATCGAACTTATTGGTTAATGGAGGTATCCATAGTGGCTCCTTCTGATGCATTGGGGGAAGCGAGAATAGGTCCTCCCATACTGGACGATCCACTAATTCTTGACATTTAGAGAGAACTATTCAAAAAGGAAAAATGATTATCAAAATTAGGTCCACTCAAATAACCAAGTAAAGGGTCTAAAGGATCTGTCAAAGGATGTTTGACATTAGTTGGGCTATGTTCGTTAATGACTGTAGGGGAAAATCCCCAAAACATCTACCCAAATATGAACGAGACTAGCTTGCATGCAATCAAGAATTAAATTGACATATCATAAAGTCTATAGAATCTTCCTAGGAAGAAAAGGATCAAGAAAGACACCCGAAAAAAAAACAAGGAATAAATCTAATTTATTCTCCATTGAAGTCACCAATTTGTTTTCATGGAAATTACCTACAAAAACAAAAATACCCTCTTTGGACATGTGTGATCCAATGGAAAGAAATGAGTATCTATATCATATTTCTTTGTCTTGAGATGAATCATGCAATTTCATAAGTAAATGAGATAGGGAAGAATGAAAATACATTAATCATGATGGTTGTCAAATATATGCAACGATTCTCACGAGATCCAACTCCAACAATGTTTCTTTACCAAATTACATGCACAATCATCAAACAAGAAAAACCTTCCTCATTCTTTCATAAGACATTAAATGGAATCTTGCATGAATAAATCCCTAATATAGTAACCCAAGCTTACCTATATCAACAAAATCTCATTAAAGACACAAAATAGATACATACACATATTTTTTTTTTGTGGGGAGGGAATTGAGATCTATTATAATGATTACCTTGAGATATGCTATTGTACTCCTAGATACAAGACCCAAATTCCATCTCCTTATCCAGGACTTCACCTTTGTTGACAAGAATAATATGGAATTATATTACAGTAAGATAGAAAATATGGTTGTCACCTAATCCCTAATCACACTAATGTTGATTTCGAGCACTCAACAATCACAAAAACTATAAATGAAGGATTATCACACCAATTCAGAAGCATAAGGATGCTTTCAGTTAATTTTTATTTCGAGCCCGTTCTCTTAAATTTTGGCCCATTCTTATAGATTCTTAAGTAGATAAAAATATACTTCATGACATGTGAGTTGAGTGAATACACGTCATGCACAAGTCCCATGCACAATTATGGGCTTTCTCCAACCCATTGCTCATATAATCTCCTCGTAACTTTTCATTTTCAAGCTCTAAGGAGTGATTGTGGGTTTTATATAGGAAACCCATGACCAAACACATATATTCTATGAGGAAAGTGCTTCTAGTCACACTTTTACTAGGAAGAAGAGTGGCTAGGGATTTTTATGAGAAAATTCACCTTTGTTGAAGTGAATTTCAACTTGATACCATATTTTTGTAGTCTATGGTGGAAAACACAAGTATAACACTAAGGTTCATTTTTGAAGACATGGGATAAAGGCAGGGATTACCTACAACTATCAAGTATGAAAACCAAATTTCAATGAAATTGACAAATAATCCAATTTATCATGCACAATTAGAACACATTGAAACTCAACATCATTTTCTAAGAGAAAACATTCAATCAAAAGAAATTGATTTGATGTATTGTAACACAAATGAGAATATGGTTGATATATTCACTAATAATTTGTAAAAGACAAAGTTTGTAATATGTAGAGATATGCTAGATATAATAGAGAATTCATTTCTCCATTAAGGAAGAATGTTATAAATAAATGAAGAAATGTAATTGTCGGTAGATTGGTACAATGTTGTTAGTGAATTTTGAGGTTGTTAGAGTGTAGGTAGATTATTAATAGAATCTATTATATAAGTGACAACAATTTTATGTTCCAAATGCTTAAAATATAATAATAGCATAGAAGTACACACCATGTACAACAATGTGAGAATAGAGAAAAACTCTGAAATATATAACAAAGATGAGTTATACAATAGATCCTTAAAAAATAGGAGAACCTCATCCAAATATCCAAGTACATTTATACATCATAATTTACATGTCCTTAATAATGAATACATGATCCCTATATATACCTATTCACACCTACATATGAGGCCCCTTTATTATTAGGGCAACATGATTACATAAAGAATAGAAATTACATGTACATTTCACCCCATATATGCCCCCCCTTGGGGTCATATCATATACATTTAACACTATATATGCCCCCCTTGGGTCATAACATAGTACCCTCCTTAAAAAATGTTTGTACTCGAAGATTTGAAATTAAAGGCTTCACATGTGATGAAACCAAGTAATATGATTTTGTTATGTTCCTTCTCTCTTATTTCTTTTGATGATGATCCATCCATACAAAATCAATTCTTTTTTTCCATAATACTTGGTGGATATTTGTTGTATACTTTTTCTCCCTTGATTCCATGTATTGTTGTTGAATCTTCTCTTATTTTCAGTGGTTGTTGGTCTCTAATAATATCCTATTGAAGAGTGGTTTTGTGATTCCTTGTTCCATGAATATTGACAAGTATTACATCTTATTCTTTTATAATGATAGTATCGAACTTCTTGTCTTTCTTGAAATATTTCTTGGTAATGAAGGCATCAATATGGTTTCACATTTCATGTTTTTCCTTCACTCTTCACATGCATTTCATCTATCTTGTTTTCATAGACAATTGCATCCTCTATCCTCTTTGCTTGGTCTTTGATTACTCTATCCTTGGAAATAATACGATCATATTTGACATGTACATCCTCTAGATGAAGCTCAACTTCCTCAAGTATCTTATGGTGACCTTCTTGAATATTTTCTTCTTTATCCTTTTGAAGCTGCAATGCGACCCCATCTATCAAATTTTGACATCCTTCTTCAATTATTTATTTTATTTCCTATTTTACCTCATGAGTATTTAGGGATTCTTCAACCTTCTTGCAATTTCCCTTTAAAATATTTTGGTAGATTCTTAATCTAATATCGTTTATTTTTATCGATTTTATCAATTCTTCTTTTCTTTTTTCAATCTATTAACCTCATCCAATAGTTCTTTATTACGGTTTCACAATCTAAATGTTTCTTCATCTTTACTTTTCAATTCTTCCCTTGCCTTGTCCTTTTCCC
Organism: Picea engelmannii; assembly: GCA_009831015.1. NCBI lineage: Eukaryota > Viridiplantae > Streptophyta > Pinopsida > Pinales > Pinaceae > Picea > Picea engelmannii. Next base: position 257,360 of record ML800396.1, read on the forward strand.
ACTTCCCTTTAGTACTCATTCCCTATTTTAATTTTTGAACTTCTTTAAGAAGTGATTCATTAAGGTCTCGTATCTTAGATAGCTCAACACCATTATTCTTGATCTATTCTTTTTATTATTTTAGCTCCTCCTTAATTTTATACATCTCCTCGGTTTTTTTATCCCTAATCTGTTTATTTGAGAAGAGTTCTTCAAATTTTTTCCATGTGATGTTCAATCTAATATCATGATCAATAATCATCCACCACTTATAAGTCTCACCAAATAAATAAGTTATTTCCATTAAATCATTTATGTCATATTTCTTTACTATATTCAACCATTCCATAAGATTGGTTTCAACTTCATCTTCATTTCCAGTAAAGTAAGGTATTTCCATTGATTCTTAATTGAGGTTTAACTCAAATCTCAACTTACAACCTCAATATATTAGGAATAATTATTTCAAATAGTTATAATCCTTGTTCCAATATAAAATTCTATGTTTTCTCTTTCCAATGGCTTTTGAATCATCTCAATTAGACATCCCAATAAACAAATATGGTAGTTTTAAGTGAAAATACTTTTGAAACCCTAATTTGGAGTCTTTCCTCCTCGACCACCTTATTTTTGATGTATTTCTGAAATTTTGGTGCCTCTTAGTCTAAAATTTTGTCTTGTAATAATATGATATGTCTTAGCTACAATTCCATAGGTCTGACCAAAATTTGATGTGCCAAGTGAAAATTATGGTGATTTTCCCAAACCTACCTGATTTTTGGCCTTTCCTAAAGAGTGAACATGTACATAATGCCACGTGTGCAATATTTAATACTAAATTTTGAAATTTGTACTAGAAATATTATGCATTGTACTATTTTAAATGTAACTACTCTCATTGAAATTGGATCCTTTCTGAAGACAATATGATTGTTTTACCTGAAACACCTATTTGAGACTAGTTATAGGACTAGTAAAAACCCCTATCTTCCATAGGGTATATCTCTAAAAGTGTAACTACATAGAACCTAAAGTTTGTATGACTTGTACCTCACTATGTCTTCTAAATAACCTCCAAGTTTCACTATTGGAAGTATAGAAAAAAAAATTATCATGAAAAATCCAAGATGACTTGCTTGAAGAAGAAAAACTCTACGGTTGATGCTCTGATACCAAATATGATGTTAAATGATTAAAATAACACTATGTACATCAATGTGAGAATGGATCACAACTCCAATATAAATAACAAAAATGACTTATAAAATAACTCCTTAAAGAATAGAGGAACCTCATACAAATATCCAAATACATTTGTATATCACAATTCACATGTTTTCAATGATGAATACATGATCCCTGTATATACCAATTCACACCTACACATGAGGCCCCTTTATTATTAGTTCGAACCTATTACATGTATATTTACACATGACATGTACATTTAGCCCCATATATGCCCCCCCTTGGGGTCATATCATATACATTTAACCCTATATATGCCCTCATTGGGTCATAAAAAACAATAACACTTAGTTAGATATGTATGTGTCTAATTCATATATGATTTTTCAAGTGATTTGTTGATACCTAGAAATCCTATATATGTATGTATATTTCTTTGTTCAGTATATGAAATAGAGAACCAACTCTTTCTGCATACAATGCCATTTACTATGTGTGTTTAATTTTTAATACCAACAATCTCAAACCATAAAGTTATAAATATTAAAAACATTTTCTTAAAATTATTGGTATTAAAAACCTTGACAAAACTTTAGTGGCACCAAAATTCAAGTCGTTGCTTTTGCACCGAAAGGTGCTTTCTACAACCTAGTATGAGGTATATGTCTAATGCCTTCCGTGCTCAACATGGAGTTGACATGTGACATTAGAAGAATTATGTATAGTAAAAAAAATGTTTATATTTCGGCCATAAATAACATATTTCATTGTTTACCTTAAGTAAAATAATTTTATATCAACTATGTAGAGAGGGACATAAAGTAATTGCAAAAAGTTATTCGACCCATAAGTACTTTCTATTTATAAGTATGTGAGAGACGTGAAATTCCTTCATTGCTTAATATAGAGTAGAGCCACAAATAAAATATATTGATGTCCATGTTAAGTAAAATATTTCAGTATCAACATTGTGTGTGTGTGTGTAAAGAAATTGAAAGTAAATTATTATAGTTAAAACATTTCAATGGTGTGTTTCTCACTATGAGAGAGATGTGAAATTCCTTCCCTGATCAATATGGGGAGTTGACACATGGAACATTAAGAACCAACATAGATCAATCTTAACTCTAGATCTATAATGAGTGAAGAGGGATAAAAAATTGAAGAAATATTTTCACCTATGGAGATTCCATCCCTGTCCATGCATGATAGATATGGGTTTAAGATGGATCTACGTTGGTTTAGTACCAACAAATTCAAGTCATGTTTGATTTGTGAAAACTCTGTTAATATTAAGATCCAAATCCTTTAAATACCAACACAAACCCATCTCAACTCTAGATGTATCATGCCATAAGAGGTATCAAATCTCTTCAGGTGCAAACCTTTCCTCAAGTTTTTTTCTCTAAAAAGAGGTTTGAACCTTGAGGGATTTTAACCCTCTTAGCGCCTCATAGATCTGAAGTTGAGATGGATCTACTTTGTCACATGAATGTTTTCAGTTTTTTGTCAATTTGCTCTCAATGTATGTTAATCATCATGATCACACACAAACACATACACAATTGAAATATTTTACTTAAGGTGGACATTGAAATAATTTATTGATGACCAACATGGATTTTCTTTTATTAACTCCCTTATACTTAGATGATCAAAGCACCTATAAGAATATTTTTTTACTTTCAATTACTTTATACACACACACACACACACACACACACACACACACACATGTCAACTCCATATTAAATATTGAAAGAATTATACATCTCTTATACTAGAAGTAGAAGTAGAAAACACCTATCAACCAAAACATGATTTTTTATTATTTTGATTACTTTATATTTGTCTATCCCACTCTCTCTATATGAAATAGATATAAAAATATTTTACTTAAGAGAGATATTGAAATATTTTATTTATGGCTGATATTGTAATATTTTTTAATTATTTGATATTTTTAAATGTTACATGTCGAGTCCATGTTAAAATTGAAAATAAATCTAAAAAAATTATACATCTCCCCAGTACTAAATTTTAGAAGGAAACTTTAGAGGTAAAAATCTATGCATAAATAAATGAGAAAAGAAATAGATTGAACAATAATATATAATATATAGTAATCTCAAGCCATGGGTTTATTGTTATGAAAGCCATGGCTGAACTTTGAGGGCATCCATATTCAAGCCATTTCTTTCACCACCAACCAGGTTTGAACTTACAATATAATCTATGTTACTTTTTCGGGCTCAGGAGTTTAAATTTATGAAAAAGGATGAACGAGTCCATAGTTAATCTCTTTTCAAACTACTTAAAATTGAAAATATAGCCGAGTGATCTTTTCTCTATCTCACTTGTTAGAATGGTTTTTAAGAGACATCCTTTCAATATAAGTTTAAACCTATTGCAAACTGACTGGACTATCTACGAAAAAGGAATACTCTGGCGCTAGTGACCAAAAGTGTTCTCCTTGGTATGATTTTATTATTTTTCACGACCTAGAAACTAATTTTACAAAAAAGATCACTCTCAAGTCTTCTTTTACTGGGTTTTTTAGACTCTCTAAATGTGAAACACCGTCGAGCTTACCTTCTTTGGGCTCGTAAAACATTACATTGAAGGAGTCTCATTGTGTCAATCCACAAATCGCATTTCATGTTTCACTCTTGCATATTTAGCCTAATGTCGGCTCCATTTTGTTGTTGCTAAACTTTTATAACATTCCTTAGGTGCATGCCTTACAAAAATGTTTCCTTCACATTCTGACACCCTGACCCATGTAGGAATTTTCCCGAGTGTCCTTATCCTACACATGTCTCCTTGCACTAAGAATCAATATGTTCCATGTTCTTGGAACTATTTTGGTTTCCCATGACACTCATTCCTCAAGCTCATTAAAAATATGAAAAAGACAAAAAAATCAAATATTCTAAAAAGAGGGGACGAGAAAACATTCTCTTTTACTGGTAGCAATCTAGTCAACCTTGTACAAAACACATCCTTCAATTTATTCTGCAAATAACTTTGGATTTAGTATGAACTTAGGAAGTTTTTCTCATTACATAGAGTTGTGTCCTCCTCCGTTTGGTTACTCTTCCAAACACATGGAGAGTTTGTGGTGCCTCTTGTGCCACAAGCTTATGTCAATATCATGCTCCCTGAGTCTTTTCATATGTCATGCTCTTTTCCAAGGGAAATTATTACAACCCTAGTCAACCATTCTTCAATAAGTCTTTTGACCTTCATGATTCGTCCATCCTGAGAGTCTCGTCAAGTTCACATTGAAAAATCAACAAGGTCTCGTGCCCGATAATCAAGATCCTTCAGTCTTTTCACGATGTCTTGTCGAAGACCTTAGGATAGTGAGTTTTACACTCCTATTATACTCCTACCCGAGTTATGAAGATCTTGAAGATATTTCTCGAGTTACTAAAGCTATCATCTATAGCTATAGGCATTGATGCCTCTTGAAGATTCATATCACATTGTATTTGTATATCTTCTGATGATTTTGAGATGTAGAAATGTTTTGCATTATTCGCAGCTACAATCTATATTGGAATACACATTATCCATGTGGCCATGATTACTATGTAGACATGGATATGCAGAGTACGTGATTGGAAGCCATGCTTAGTTTGTCTCGAGCATGGGTATGCCTTCCTTGATGATTATTTCCATTTTTAAATATTATGTAATGTATTTCGACCATCAGTTGATCTTATGACCTCACACATTAGGGGGCATCTGTTATAGCTCAAAATTCCACTATCATGCATTTTTTACATTGGCCTACTCACTTACACATCCACCAATCACTTTTGTTGAGGTTCCTCTTTAAAAAACACCTTTTTTCATGGTGTATGCACCCTACTACATATGAAGCATGTGTACATACGCTAGTTGCATGCTTGACAACCCACATATACTCTAAAAAGTAAGAAAAAATAAAAATAAAAATCGCTTTCAGGTGTAGTTTAAGGGCTATCTCAGGTTTCACAACCATCTTACCTCATGTAGCCCTTATGAAAAACAATTAACTAGATTTTTCCATATGAAAAGTGTTGGGTATGTGTTATATTCTTTGGATAATGTTGAAAAGGGGGTGTAGGGGTTTGGGGGCAGCGCCCCCGATTTTTTTTTTTTTGCATCGGGACCGCATTTTTTCGGGATCGCATTATATTTAGGTGGTTTTTAGGAACATGGCTTCTTTTCCGATGGTTTTCTATTTTCGGTTAAGGAATTAGGGTTTTGGACTAATCTAGGTCATTAGGCTAGGGTTTTGGATGCCGCTGGCTCCTATATGTATTTTTTATTGTAAACATTGTAACATAATGAATGAATATAGAATATGATGGTTTTCCCGGTTTGGGTTTCGAGGGGAAAAATCTTTGTGTAATGTTTGTATTTTCCATTGTATGTTTTCTATTCTTTTTCTGAATATCTATTTGCAATAGATATCATACAAGGTTATAATTTACATTTGGTATCATAGCTTTATTGGCTTCAGGGGGATGCCTTTGTGGTCAAGGGTTTGGCTCAAGACTATGACAAGCCTTGTTACAGTGGGAGATATGTGGTATTATTTTTCCAGGTGAAAAGAAATGGCAAGCAATTCGAAGATGGAGATCAAGAAGTTTAATGGGAAATTCTTTGAGTTGTGGAAGCTCAAGATGGAAGATCTGTTGGTGGACATAGATCAGTGGATCGGGGTAGATCCAGGTACTACACCTATAGGAGCTTCTGTAGATGACTAGAAAAAGTTGGATCAGAAGGCAAAGAGCACAATCTGACTGTGTCTCTCTGATTCAGTATTACTGAATGTGTCAGAGGAAGCTACAACAAAGGATTTATGGGAAAAGTTGGGGAATTTGTATCAGTCTAAGTACCTAGTAAATAAACTATTCCTGAGAAAGAAGCAGTATAACCTGAGGATAAGAGATGGGGACTCGGTGGCAGAGCATTTGAATGCCTTCAATACTCTGGTAAGTCAATTAATATCTGTTGAGAATAAAATTTCAGATGAAGATAAATGTATCAGTTTGTTGTGTTCTTTACCAGACTCGTGGGATAGTCTGGTTATGGCCATAGGTAGTAATACAACTTCCTTGAATCTTGAATAAGTGGTCTCATCCTTGTTGCTGGAGGAGATGAGAAAGGAGAATATGGAAGGACATAGCACAGATGCATTATTTGCAAGAGGACACTCCCAGGAAATAAATAGATCTAATTTCTCAAGTGGGAGATCTAAGTCTAAGGGTAGATCTAAATCTCTTGGAAATTGTGTAAGGGTATGTTGGATATGTGGAAAAGAAGGGCACTACAAGAAGCAGTGTATATAGAAAGTTGAGAAAAAGAAGGGATCTGAAGAATAGTCTTCTACAAAAGAAAAGACCTCCAAGGAAGAAGGAGGGGATGTGTACATGGCCTCTTCAAGCATACATTCAGATCATGAGGCATGGTTGGTTGAATCTGGTCCATCATTTCATATGACTCCCCACTGGGAGTGGTTCTGCGAATATGAAAAGTATGATGGAGGTAATGTTTTCTTAGGTAATGATTCGACAACCTGAATCATAGGAAGAGGAAGAGTCAAGTTGAGGCTCATAGATGGAAGGATTAGAACACTGCCTGGTGTTCTGCACATCCCAGGTTTGGCCAGAAATTTGATTTTTGTAAGCAAAATGGACGATGCAGGGGTAAAAACAATATTTGAAAAGAAAACCTATAGGATGGTTCGAGGAGAAATGGTGTTGCTGAGGGGAGTTAGGTTTGTAACTCTATATAATATTCAAGGAAGCACTATTAGTGACAGGTGTAATAGTTCCGTTGTTCCTAATATTGGATTCAAAGAAGAAAAAACTCCTACAATCTTTGGAGAAAAGGTTATGTTGTGGCATCAAAGACTAGGGCATATCGGAGAGAAGGGTATTCGACTACTACATGGTAAAGGTATGGTTGAGGGTATGTCTAACTTCTCTTTGGATTTTGATTTCTATGAAAATTGTCTATATGGGAAGCAAAATCGGGTGAGATTCCCCTCTGGTGCAAAGAGGGCAAAAGGAATTTTAGAGCTAGTTCACTGTGATGTTTTTGGACCTGTGTCGGTCCCATCATTGGGAAAATATGTGTAGTATGTCTCATTTATAAATGAATTCTTGAGGAATACTTGGATATATTTCCTCATGAATAAATCTGAAGTCTTTGATAGGTTTAAAGAGTTTAAGGCTCTTGTTGAGAATCAAACAAAGAAAAGAATTAAAGTGTTGAGGACAGATAATGGCATAGAGTTCTGCAGGAATGAATTTGAAGAATTCTATAAGAAGTGAGGTATAGAAAGGAAGAAGACTACTCCATATACACCTCAGCATAATGGAATTGTGGAAAGGATGAATAAGACGCTGATGGAAAAATAAAGGTGGATGCTCAATGGTGCTAGGTTAAGGAAATAATTCTAGGGAGAGGTAGTGGGTAATGCATGTTACCTAGTCAATAGATCACCCTCATCAGCGTTGGAAAAAAAGACTCCAGAAGAGGTATGGACTAGTAAGGAACCTTCTCTCCCACATCTCAAGGTTTTTGGCTACTATGCATATGTTCATGTTCCAAAGGAAAACATGAGTAAGATGGATAAGAAGGCTAGAAAGTGTATCTTTATTGGATATAAAGATGGTCTCAAAGGTTATAAGCTTTGGAACCCAGAAAATAAGAAGGTAGTGTATAACCAAGATGTGGTATTTAGAGAAATGAAGGATGTTGTTAAATAGGAAGCCCTACCAAGTAAGGAAGAACTAGAGAATATAGAGTTTGATTTAAAGGATGATGAATCATACTCTATAGAATAACAAGAATCAAAATTAGAAGATTCTCATACTCCAGTATTGAGGAGATCGGATCGACAAATAAGACTACCGGAAAGGTATAGTCCATCTAATTTCCATTCAAATTTTTCTTTGTCTATTACTGATGATGATCCTAGGACTGTCAGGGAGGCAGTGGATTCAGAGGATGAAAATCTCTAAAAAAGGTCCATGGACAAAGAAATGGCATATTTGAATAAGAATGAGGCTTAGGATCTAGTGGAGTTGCCAACTGGAAGAAATCCCATTGGCAACAAATGGGTATTTAAAAAGAAGTTGAATGCAGAAGGAAAAGTGGAGAAATACAAAGCTCAGTTAGTAGCAAAGGATTATTCCTAGGTTGAAGGAATTGATTTTGGTGAGATTTTTTCTCTTGTTTCCAAGTTAACCTCCATAAGATTTATGTTATATGTTGTTGCTGCATTTGATTTTGAAATAGAAAAAATGGATGTGAAGACAACATTCCTACATGGGGATCTAGAAGAAGAAATCTATATGAAGCAGCCATAAGGTTATGCTGTGAAGAGAAAGAAGGAGCTAGTATGCAAGATGAAAAAGTCCATGTATGGTTTAAAACAATCACCAAGAATATGGTATCAAAAATTTGATACTTATATGTTGGGACTTGGCTTCAAAAGAAGCAAAGAAGATCATTGTGTGTATCTTAAATTAATTGGTGATCATTTGATTTATTTGGTCTTATATGTGGATGACATGTTGTTAATAGGAAACAACAAGGAGACTATCCAAGATGTGAAAACTTAGTTGTCCTCTAAATTTGACGTGAAGGATCTCGGTGCTTCAAATTTCATTTTGGGCATGGAAATTAAAAGAGATCGGAAAAGGAGGAAACTTTGGTTAAATTAGAGAAAATATGTCGAGACAATATTGCATAGGTTTAATATGCATGAATGTAAATCGGTCAAGGTTCCTATTCCTGTTGGTGTAAAGTTATTTGTGGATCAGTGTACCAAGACACATGAAGAAGAGGAGGACATGTCTCATGTTCCATATGCGAGTGTAGTTGGCAGTTTGATGTATGCAATGGTCTGTACTAGACCAGACATTGCACATTTAGTGGGAGTTTTGAGAAGGTATATGTAAAAACCAGCGAAGGAGCATTGTACAACAATAAAAAGGGTTTCCAGGTATTTGCGTGGCACTGCTAGCTATGGATTGTGCTATGAAGGAAGACCAGGATTGGACAGAGTGGTGGATATACATGGATTTGTGGATGCAGACTAGGATGGATATTTGGATCGTAGGAGATCTACAAGAGGGTATGAGTTTAACCTGTTTGGAGGAGCAATAAGTTGGATGAGCAAAAGATAGGTTGTAGTGGCATTTTCAACTACAGAAGTTGAATACATGGCATCCAATCATGCAAGTAAGGAATCAATATGGTTACAAAGATTATGTTCAGGTATTGGGTTGGTACAACAAGATGTAAGGATAGAGTGTGACAGTCAGAGTGCAATTTTTCTGGTGAAGAACCTTGCTTATCATTCAAAGACAAAGCACATTAATGTTCAATATCAATTTGTGAGAGACATGATTGAAGAAAATAAATTATCACTGATGAAGGTGCAGAATTTGAAGAATGTTGCAGACATTAACAAAATCTCTTAGCACTGAGAAGTTCTCTTGGTGTAGAGGATCCATGGGAATTGTTGCCCTGGATTGTTGACTATGTAACCCTGTAACCCCCTGTATGCAAAGAAAGCAACAAGTGGGAGAATTTTGGGTATGTTTTATATTCTTTGGAGAATGTTGCATATGCGTCAGGCGTGCAGGGGGGAGGAGCCCCTCTATGCGGGGGTTCAAGGGAAGCGCCTCCCCAATTTTTTTTTTCTGCATCGGGACCGCATTATATTTAGGTGGTTTTTCAACACATGGTTTATTTTCCGATGGTTTTCTATTTCCGGTTAAGGAATTAGGGTTTTGGACTAATCCAAGTCATTGGGTTAGTGGTTTGGATGCCGCTGGCTCCTATATGTATTTTTTATTGTAAGCATTGTAACATAATGAATGAATATAGAATATGCTGGTTTTCCTGGTTTGGGTTTCTAGGGGAAAAATCTCTAT
>ML800396.1:267502-285064 GCA_009831015.1 Picea engelmannii
CAAGGTTCAAGTACGATCAAACCAACGAAATTGGAGGCGTTTAAGGATGGCTATATGAGCAATGTCAAAGGCTGAATATATATCAACCGAAGAAGTACTAGAGTCTTCTGCATTTTACCATTATGGTCTAGCCATGGAGTTTCTTGGCTGCAAAGATAATTTATGGTTAGTAACTCTGTGTATCATTCAAATTTCAAGTTGGGTTATTTCTAATGCCATGTATTGGGGCAGGCAATTTATGGACTGGAGGTGGACACATTATCACGGTAGTAATAAGGTCAGGGATACTGTCATTGGCCTGGTGTATGGCACAACTAGGATGGATTCTTGGAATTGCATCCATGCTAATTTTCTCAGCCATAACTTATTATACTTCCCATTTATACTTCGCTCACTCTGTTTGCAATCCAATCTTATGCCAAACCTCAAGTCTTCTCCACAGAAAGCACTACTTTCTACTCTGCTCCTGCTCTCAAGTGGATCAACAAGAGTGTTGTTGCCAACTGCTTGAAGTTCTGAGCTGGGAGACTCAGATGGTGGAGGAATCGAATCTGGAAGCTCGACTGTGTCACCATGAATACTGGGCTCTCCACAAAAGATTGTGCTTTTCTTCATTGGCCTCATGTTTTGCATTCTCTCTGCCATTAGGTTTTTGGCATTGACTGAGACTTCTTCAATGGGGTCATTGCTCTCCCGCTGAAGAGTGGAGACATGTTTCTTGATAGAATCAGATTCTGCTAATTCCCTGTTGAAGGACGTCGTGTCAATGAATGTATTAGAAGATTGGCCCTCCCTTTCACTAACTTTAGATCCTCCAGGACCGCTTGAGGAATCTGACTTGATGCTATTATACTCCTAGAAAGTAGGACTATTTTCTTCTCTATAAGGGAAAAAACTCACTGATGTCCGTGAGCCAGTAGTCATAGATGGTAGCCATTCACTTTCAGAGTCATGTAAGGAAATTGTTCGTTCAAGATATTTTCCTCCAAAGCCCTGTTTTTTAACAATTCCTTGCCACTTCCACCACTCGAAGGGTGGTCCGCTTCTACTTTTTCTTTCCATTCACTAGGATCACAAGCAGTACTAAAGGAGTTTTCTTTGATTGTATTGGAATTGGGATAGTAATTGGGCACCGGATCGCTGACAAGCCCTGAAGGAAATATTCGAATGGGTCCACGACCGACACCATTTAGTGATACGAGGTGACTGTATGATGCAACAAGTGAGGACATTTTTTTTTGTATCCAAGATGCTCCACATCAAGAAAATTTCCTGTATGCTGCTCAAATATTTGAGGCAGGTAGGAAATCAGGAATCGCAGTGAGAATTCCCTCGCTAGCATCATATGACATACACATTCCCTGAAGTCTTCCACCGATGCTTTTTGTTTCTGTGTTGAGTCTGTTTCTGCTTTGGGTTTCTCTTTAGATTTGGAATCCTCTTTGCTTCAATTGTTCCAAATTCTTATCACCGTTAATGTTGTACTTCTTATCTATTGGAACCACTACAGAATAACTAGTGCTACAATCATTACAGAACTCACGGTTGAAATCACAGAATTCATAGGATGAACCATTATAGAAGAACAAGTGGCGGTCTGTTTCTCCCCAATCGAGCCACGTGAGGGTTTTGTTGATGTACCGATTTTGTTGGGTATAGTTAAGAATTTTTCCCACTATGTGTCCCTGAGAAAGGTTGAAGACATTCTCAGTAGCAGTGTCGAAGACAATCTCAACAGCGAAGACTAAGGAATCGCCGAAGTATATATCTTGGACGATTTGAAGGGTTCGGGTATAGTAGGAAGATTCCGTGATATTTCCAATTACTCTCGTAGGGAATCCATTTCTATAATGACGGTACAAGATAATTTGAAGGGTCTGATTGTCTAAGAAGTCAGAATGTCCAGGGCCACATTTTCCTAAGGGATATCGGATGATCAAATTGCCACAAATAGAAGGATCACAATCTTTATAACATGGATAGTCCTCATCTGTTGTGAAATAGGTGAGCTTTCCAAACAGATTCAATAATACTATCGTAACAATAATAACAACACTAGGGATGACAATGCCACGGCAGGAGGAGCTCATTTTCCCACTCCGAAGTGGAGAGAATGTTAGTTTGTGCAGAGAGAATGTAAGAGCGAGAAAATTTGAGTAGTGTGCAGAGAGATTTGCAAACAAGAATTTAAGAGTGGTGTGAGGCAGCTGGAAAATAGGATGAGGATAAAAAACAAATCAAAATCAATGCAAAGTCCGCTGGAAATTCTATGTGGATGCAAACTCAAATGGCACATTTTCAAGCTGAAGCTAAGAAGCATAGTGGTTTTAATTTGTATGGAGGATTTGCATAGAACAGGTTCAAATAATAACAGTCAAAGTGACACCCGATGTTGAAAACAAAACTAAACACATGGATTACACGCATAAATACCTGTCCAACTGTCGAGTGATTAATAACGGTTCAACAAAACTGACAAAGCATCTGGCAGCCACAGAGCCCATGAAGATGAAGCGTTTCACATTTATTTTAGATTATTTTTTGTAAATATAGAAATATGAGTTGGGAAACGTATGGTGGGTGAGAGTAACCAAATAGGTATTGATGTAACAGAAATAGAGGGGGGGGCGCATGGGCGCATCACTGGGGGAAAACCTCTTCCAAAGAGGGTTTCATTGTAATTGCTGAGTTTTTGTAAAGCCATTAATGGAGTAATAAAGAAGATTTTTTATTTGCGACTGTGAGATTCATCACGGTCGATTTCTTTCATCATGTTTTTCTTCTCTTTTAGCTGTGTTAAAACTGTTTGGATTTCATTTGTGTGTTTCCTTACTCACAGCTGAAATTGTCTTTACCATATCTTTATGTCTTCCTTAATCCATCACGACTGCATTACATTTTGTTTTCTTCGGGTTTCGTTATACTACTATAACGAAAGGATTTGGGTTTTCTGTAATTGCTTATTACCTTTCCTCTGCACCAACTATTAGTTGTGTAAGACCAATCTGCATTTTCAGAACTCTGCATATATCCTTCGCTACGATGGCCTTTCCTTTTTCTCTCCTCTACCGCATCATGACAATTAAAGCACTGAAAGATAGAATTACTTTGCCTCACTTTCTGCAAGTTATTTAATCTTTGCTATTGTCTCCTTTCTTCGGTTTTCATTTGACTCCATGCCCAATGGACCTTTTCCCTGTTTAACCCCTAAACTCCACAAATCCAAGACCATCATTTACCCATAAATCTGCCCAGCATTTCATGCTTACTTCAATTTATTTCGTGACATTTTTCGAGAGATCCCTCTCGGGTTGGAAGAGGGCAGCTTCTAATCCAAAGTGGTTCGAGGTTGCCTCGGGACTGATTTGCTGCAACCCATTTCAGTTCTGAGTGTCAACATTTTGGCGCTGTTGCCGGGGATTTTCGAAGTTGATCCCTGGGAGAACGACATTGTTATAGTCCTATGGCCTGGTTGAGCAGTCAGCCATAGGAAAATATCGGTTTCACATGCTCTGGTGACTCCATTAAAAGTTTCTGATGATGATTTCACTGGTAGGAGAACTCAGAATTGCAGCATTCACGGTAGGTCACCCAATGGATGGAGGCACCTGGTCTACTATTCTTGGCACTTTACGAGAAAGTACCATCCCTAGTTGGAGCCGATGTTGTAATAGATATCAAAATCGATTGTGCTACCCAAGGTTCAAGTACGATCAAACCAACGAAATTGGAGGCGTTTAAGGATGGCTATATGAGCAATGTCAGAGGCTGAATATATATCAACCAGAGAAGTACCAGAGTCTTCTGCATTTTACCATTATGGTCTAGCCATGGAGTTTCTTAGCTGCAAAGATAATTTCTAGTCAGTAACTCTGCGTATCATTCAAATTTCAAGTTGGGTTATTTCTAATGCCATGTATTGAGGCAGTCAATTTATGGACTGCAGGTGGACACATCATCACGGCAGTAATAAGGTTAGGGATACTATCATTGGCCTAGTGTATGGCACAACTGGGATGGATTGCTGGAATTGCAGCCATGCTAATTTTCTCAGCCATAACTTATTATACTTCCTGTTTGTACTTCACTCACTCTGTTTGCAATCCAATCTTATGCCAAACCTCAAGTCTTCTCCACAGAAAGCACTACTTTCTGCTCTGCTCCTTCTCTCAAGTGGATCAACAAGAGCATTTTTACCAACTGCTTGAAGTTCTGAGCTGGGAGACTCAGATGGTGGAGGAATCGAATCTGGAAGCCCGGCTATGTCACCATGAATACTGGGCTCTCCACAAAAGCTTGTGCTTTTCTTCATTGGCCTCATGTTTTGCATTCTCTCTGCCATTAGGTTTTCGGCATTGACCGAGACTTCTTCAATGGGGTCATTGCTCTCCCGCTGAAGAGTGGAGATAGGTTGCTCGATAGAATCGGATTCTGCTAATTCCCTGTGGAAGGACGTCATGTCAATGAATGTATTAGAATATTGGCACTCCCTTTCACTAACTTTAGATCCTCCAGGACCGCTTGAGGAATCTGACTTGATGCTATTATACTCTTGGAAAGTAGGACTATTTTCTTTTCTATAATAGAAAAAACTCACTGATGTCCATGAGACATTAGTCATAGATGGTAGCCATTCACTTTTAGAGTCATGTATGGCAATTGTTCGTTCAAGATATTTTCCTCCAAAGCCTTGTTTTTTAACAATTCCTTGCCACTTCCACCACTCGAAGGGCGGTCCGCTTCTACTTTTTCTTTCCATTCACTAGGATCACAGGCAATACTAATGGAGGTTTCTTTTATTGTATTGGAATTGGGTTAGTAATTGGGCATCGGATCGCTGACAAGCCCTGAAGGAAATATTCGAATGGGTCCACGACTAACACCATTTAGTGATACGAGGTGACTGTATGATGCAACAAGTGCAGACATTGTTTTTTGTATCCAATATGCTCCACATCAAGAAACTTTCCTTTATGCTGCTCAAATCTTTGAGGCAGGCATGACATCAAGAATCCCAGCGAGAATTCCCCCGCTAGCAGCATATGACATACAAATTCCCTGAAGTCTTTCGTCGATGCTTTTGGTTTCCGTGTTGAGTCTGTTTCTGCTTTGGGTTTCTCTTTAGATTTGGAATCCTCTTTGCTTCAATTGTTCCAAATTCTTATCACCGCTAATGTTGTACTTCTTATCCGTTGGAACCACTACAGAATAACTAGTGTTGCAATCATTACAGAACTCACGGTTGAAATCACAGAATTCAGAGGATGAACCATTATAGAAGAACAAGTGGTGGTTCGTTTCTCCCCAATCAAGGTGCATGAGGGTTGTTATTGGATAAATCCGTAGGTGCGGACACGAACCGATCTCCCTAGATCCACCTGGATCTAGAACAAAACAGGACATAATACTACTCTTTCCCTAGATCTAGTCTATTGAGTGAACTAAGAGATAAAGGAATATGGACATACCTTATGAACGCTTTCCAAAGTCTCTGTTGTTCCAAGCTTCGCTCTGATGCTCTTGCTCTGTTCAGATCACGACAGAACAAACCAATCAAAGTAAAGGCAGTTTAATACATTCAATAGCTAGTCTATACATGTGATCAAGGAATCATGTAATAAAGTGACATCATCTTTATGGGAAAGGGACATATTACTGTATTAATCAATTGAAAGAGGAACTTACAACCTGAGCCTTGATGTCGTAGGTCTCCTTTCGATGGCTCCTAGCTCTGACACACACACTTGCTCATGCATGAAGAAAATCAACCACTTATAATGACCTTGCTGTAGTCTCTTGCTGCTGTAGCTTCAGTTCTCCATACAGGCTTCTAACAATTCTCCAATCAATATCTTGCTATCTTGCTTATGCTTAACCTTTTCCAAGAGCAATCTCCTCAATATATAGGAGAAGATGGTTTAGTTACTTGGATAGGGAATGATCCCAATATATCTGGAAAGCCAGTATTTTGCCAACCATTCGAGAACCAACTCATCCTTCTAGAAGATTCCCTTCTAGAAGGATCGAGAACTTATCCATTTTCCTTCTTTAAGTTCATGTTCGCACCCTAGCCTTGAGCACAGTGCTAGAAGTTCGCACCCAAGCTTGAAGCAGCATGCGAGAAATAGGTATTCCCGCAGGTGACCATATAAGCAGCCTGCGAACTATCTTTTAAAATATGATTTCTGGAAACTGATAAGTGTAACCTTTCTCGGGAAAATGTTCTTATGGAAGAGCTTGATATTCCATCATCATGACATTATCATAACACCATCACAATGACCAAAATTGCGAATAACAGAATGCCCCCCAAAGTCTGAGAGTGGAAGCAATGACAGTCGACGGACTTTGTAAGCTGCATGTGTGTGTCAAGAACCAAGAACTCATCTAATCGGAAACCTGCAAACATCCAAGCATCAATAGAATATAATATTTATCCCTTCTGAGGTAGGCATTCCCATACTCAGATCATAGATCGATGACATCATAAACAAAGATCATGGCCACCAATCATACACTGTGGATCCATGTAGTCATAACATAGCATAGCCACCTGAATACACTGTGGATCTATGCGACAAATTTCCAATCAAGACGACATAGCCACGAAACATACACAGTGGATCTATGTGTCACAAAATGATACATACTCCATCGCAACCTGGATTTGAAAGATATTATCCAGGGTCTTCAATCTCATCGCCCAAAGTACGAATCTGACCATGTGATTACATGTGTCGAAGTCGAACATGGTAGAAACCACTTGATTACCGGTCATTAATGCAACCGTTAACAAGTGCGAGGGAAATCACCATTAATGTCAATGACTCCCAAGGTACTATAGTACAATCTATTGATTGTGAATAAATGAGTTGATGTCGAACAATCGACAGAATCTTTCGATCAGGGGTCAATGATGTAAACCCACTGCCGAAAGTGAGGAAACTTGCCATTGAGGCATGCAAGCTCCAAGGTACTGAATGATTTTTAAGTCTCAATCCCGGATAATGTGCTGATGTCGATGGAACAAGACTCGTCACAGGAGGGCCTTGATGTATCCCCCATCAGTGACACGAAATGAGTAACAGAGTTTGAAAGTGAAACAGAGCATGTGGCAATTTGGACTTTGGACACAGGGAAGGCCGACACAAAAGGAATGGATAACTACAGATGGCCGACTCAAGTAGAGGTTTCAAACAAACTTCTCTTGAACATATCAACGACACGACCAATGATTTGGCAGCATTGACTCAAATACGACACATGGAAAGTCCTTGTTATCAAATCGAATGAGAGACAAATGGATCACCCAAACCGGCTTCAAATGATGAATAGGGGGTGTCATGTTCAAGAGCGAATCTTACTGCCAATTAATGTAAAGATGAAACATATCCCTTTCCCAAATTTTCCCCCACCATTTCTGGCAAGTACCTCTTTATTTTTATGCAAGCTTGAAGAGGATCACATATGATTGTTGATGTAAGCTCATCCTTTGGACGAGTCCCTCAGAGTATTTTTAACGAACCCTAGGAAGGAGTGGTTCGGTCCCATTACGGGTCTGTCAATGTTTGTTTAACGAGTCCAGAGATAGTAAACTCAGGGGTTTTTCATATTTCAAGAGTCTGAAAAACACGTAAAGAAAACTCATTTCCCATATGGGCCTTTCAATGTTTGTTTTATGAGTCCAAAGAAAGAAAACTCAAAGGTTTTTCAAGATTATAGAGCTGGGAAAAACACTCAAAAGAGAACTCTCTCAGTGCCTTTTTTCGTACAATAGTCCAACGAGACCGAAAAAGGGTTAAACTATCGCTCGAAGGACGCGTAACTTCAAATACTTTTACGAGTGTGAAAAAAGCAAGATCACTCGACAATCTTTTCATATTTAGGGAGTCGTGAAAAGGGCTTAAAGTCAACTCCAGGGGGGTTCCTTTTTCGTGTAACCTCAACAAGCCCGGAAAAGGGATAAAACAACGCTCGATCACGTTCTCAAGTTTAATGCAAGTGCTAGAACGAATAAAAAGCACTTAAAAAACCATAAGAAATAAGCAAAACACATCATATTGCAAAAGTTTTTTTCCGTCCATAATCCTCTGCTAGAGACCTGCAAGTCATTTACTCACTTTCACATCAGAAATTAGGGTAAAAGAGTGAAAAATAGGAGAAACCCACTTTTACTATGGTAAAAAGTAAATAAAAACAAAATTACATTTCATTTTCACCATATGTTTTACCCATTCACCAATTTAGTGCAAAAAACCTCCATTTTCCTCCGATCTTCAACATCAATTTCTGGGAGCATCAGGGCATCATTTCGCGAATCGTCCAGATCAAAGTGGTAAGTACTCCATCCTCTTTCTTTGCATGGTTGAATTTAATGATTTGAATGGTTAAATAGTAAGTTTTAAGTTAAAATTTGAAACCCTATGCGCGCGAGAGGATTCTCGCAGGCTACCCATACGGGGCCTGTGAGAAGTCCTAATTCTCACAGGCGGGCTTAAGGTAGGGTGCGGGAGATCTGCACTGTGTGTTATAGCTAGCCTGCAAACGGCGTAGAATCAAAAATTTGTTTAATGTTTTAACCAATGAAACCAATTTTCTCATTTTTTAAGATTACTAATTATCTTAATATGTTTGCCATGCAGGTTTAAAAATCACACAATGGTGCTTGAATGGAGGGAACGAGAGCACGAAGAAGACAATGTTGTTGTAGAAAACCATCCTCAAACTATTGCTGCTTTAAGAGACTGCGGTCTCCTAAAGTATTTCCGTATACCTGGCATGAGAGCCCAGGTTCGACTATTGGAACATTTAGTCCGGATGTGGGATCCGGATCAACAAGTGTTTAATGTTGGTATCCACACTTTGACGATTGATATCGAGGATATCTACTTCCTTACTGGATTGTCGAGATGGGGTTCATACGTCAGTTTGACTGGTACTCGAAAAGGGGGTTTGAAAATAAGCGAGTATTGCAGACAGTATTGTGTACCTGAGGCAGAACGTCGGGATGGGAAAGTGGCCATTTGGGGAGTGACTGATATCACTCTCCGTACTATACTCTCCACCATAGCTTGAATGGAGAGAAGTGTTTCCCCGCACATGGCTCTACAGAGTTATTCTCAGTATGCTCTGGAGTGTGTCGAGCCCCGGGTCTTTAACTGGGCTGACGCAATATTGCGTAACCTCAAGAAACAATTAATCAAATGCAAGCGTGGCAATCTGAAGCAATTTGGTTATGGATCACTGCTGGTGTCCTTCTTCTGCGAGAGGGTTCCTGTATATAGGCTTCAGGCAGACTGGCTTTTTTTGAGTCCTAGGGATCCACGGATGCTACGATGGTGCCAGCTCATGACTAGGCACGTGACAGGACCTATTATTAGATACGATGATCATTTCTTCGACTGGCTCCAAGGCCAGGTTGTGATGATAGAGGATTATGCGTATGCTGGCTTGGATTTTCGAGGTGATCCTGATCTTGCCCTCCCTAAAGACGCACAGTGGGGAAATATTGGTAAGAAAAACACCAACTTTTTAACTTTTTAGATGTTTTTGTATTTTCATCATATTAAATGTTTTTGGTTTTATGGTTTTATCCGAAGACTAACACCAAAATTTTGTTGATGACACAGATGTTGGGGCATACAGACCAGCTAGTAGCTCTCCTGTCCAACGTCGAGGAGAAGCAGCAGTTCCAGTCCCCCAGTATGCTGAGGACTACCTCACAGTGGAGCAGAACTTAGAGTGCTTGATGGCTGATGTTCCAGAGATGCCTCTGGAGGAGATCCCACGATGCAATCAACGTCACACCGTGGGAGTTTCTGCCTCTATGGGTCATTTGATCCATAGGGTTGCTAGGACCTTAGCATGTTACCGTGAACATCATTAGTGATGTCACTTTTGTAGAAGCCATGGGCTTCCATTTTTGATATTTTGGTCTTCGGACACATTTTGTAAAAAACAAACTTTGATCATTATATATATACATAGTTTTTACTGGCTTACTTTACACTTGTGTACATTTTTAATGTGTTTGATTTATAAATTGTTCAAATGCCCGTCCAATACATAATTAGCTAAAGCATCTGTCAATGTATTAAGACTTCTCGGAATGTGTTGATATTCTATATGATCAAAATGTGTTTCCAAGAGGTGAATTCGTAAATATACTCTTAATAATGTAGGACTTCGAATAGAATAGACATTACTTAGTTGTAGCACCACTAGCTGCGAGTCAAGTCGCACAACCAAACGATGAATTCCAAGAGATATAGCATTAACTAATAACTCAATCACAACACTATATTCTGCGATATTATTGGTTGCTCGGCCAAGACATATACCTCGTAGAGATATGAGTTCATTTGTCGGGGCATAGATTGCCCATGCAGCGGAAGCTAGGTTCCGGGTACTATGGCTAGCTCCATCATCGAAGCCAATATAAGGTAACGAATACTCCGACATCTGGCAATCAAACATAACGTCACGTAAGGGCAAAAACCAAATAACGTCAAGGCAAACTTAAAGTAACACACTCACGTAGTATGATACATAAAATACAAGTACTCATGCACAAATGACTCATGCGTAGTACCTCTTCAAGTACAACCCATTCCTGGGTTCACTCAAAGGCACACCATCATAATCCACTAACTCATATGATCCTTTATCTAAAACTTTGCTAACAATATAGGGCCCACGCCACATAGGTTCAAATTTCCCGGCTCCGAGGACGTCTTTGTCTTGTTCATATAAAAGAACAAGGTCTCCTTCAGAGAAAACATGAGGCTTGACATGCTTGTCGTATTGTGCCTTAACGCATTTCTTCTGGGCTTCAATCACTAAAGTGGCATCGCGTCGGGTCTCGTCTAATTGCATTAAAAACAACAGACGTTCCTCTTCGGCAGAAGTATTAGGCGAGAGTTCTACAACTAGCTTCAAGGACGGTATTTCGCATTCTATGGGTAGAATGGCTTCCATGCCATAAACTAAACGAAAGGGTGTAAATCCCATGGTAGATTTAACAGATGTCTGATACGCCCATAATGCTGAAAACAACATCGTGTGCCAACTAGTCTTATGTATTCCTATCATCCGTCGAATCATCGTTATAAGAACTTTGTTGATAGCTTCGACCTGGCCATTAACCTGTGGATAATAAGGTGTTGAGCTATCATGACGAAGGCCCAACTTCTCTGTAAGTTTGGACATCATATTATTCCGAAAGTGACTACCGTGATCAGTAACGATAGCTTGAGGGACACCGAAACGAGTGATGACATGGTTAAATAGAAATAGTGCTGCAGTCTTCCCAGTATTATCGAATGTCGGCATTGCCTCGGCCCATTTTGTGAAATAATCCACAGCTACAATAATGTAACCATGCCCCCCGACCGAGTGAGGGTGACATGTCATAAAATCAATGCCCCATTTAGAAAAATGACCTACTGAGACGACAGGATGAAGAGGAGCAGGATGCGACCGAATCTTCTGTTGATAGGTCTGGCAGGCGTGACACTTCTGAACAGCAGTAATGCAATCATGGAACAAAGAAGGTCAGAATTATCCTGCACGTAATATTTTCTGGGCAGTAGCATACCCAGACAGATGACCGCCACATGCCCCCGAGTGGCAGTCATTTAAAGCTTTCTCGGCTTCGTCAAAGGTCAAACAACGTCGAAAGACAGAGTCAATGCCTCGACGGTAAAGAGTGTCGCCAAGAATAATGTAATGGCGAGCCTAATAACATATCCGACGTCGTTCATTGCTGGACAAAGCAGGCCGGAAAGTTTGATTTTGGAGATATATAATGATATCTCCGTACCAAATATCATCGGTACTTATAAGGAAAAGTGATTTGTCAGGTAACGAACCAATTGCTACATTTTCCATGGCTGTGTGGGGAAAATCACAAATCAACTCAGCAAAAACCAAGGATTTCTTCGATGTGGCACGATCGAAGTCCAAATCGAACTCCTGGAGAATAACTATCCATTTGGAGTACTTTCCCCCCAGCAATTGACGTGTCAATATATGTTGCATGGGGTTGCAATGCGAAATCACAGTAGTTTTTCTGGCAAGAATATAATGACGAAATTGTTGGACCGCTTGAACATCAGCCAAGGCCAGTTTCTCAACATGTTGGTACTTAACTTCCGTCGATGATAGACTTCTACTCAAGTAATATATAACATGTTCATCGCGGTTATCATCCTCTTGAACAAGGACCATACCGATAGTATACTCGGATGCTACTAAATAAAGAAAGTAATCCCTACTATAATCCAGAGGAAAAAGAAGAGGATCTTTCGTAAGGGACAACTTCAGAGCTTCGAAGGCGTCGTTGGCAATTTTGTCCCAAACAAACTCGGAACCTTTCTTTAAGAGACGTGTGAAACCACGAGTAATCTCGGCGTAATTCGGAATGAAACGGTGAAGAAAGTTTGCTTTCCCCTGCAAACTTTGTAACTAGCGTAACAAAGAAGGAGGAGGAAGATTGAGAATTGCCTCAACCTTGATCGGATCTACCCGGATCCCCTGTCGTGACACAATAAAACCAAGGAGACGGTCAGATTCTACGCAAAAGACACATTTATGTGGGTTTAGACGGATGCGATAGAACCTACAACGAATGAAAATAGCTCGAAGATGAGTAGGGTGATCGACCCGGCGCATTGAATGAGCCGGCAAATCATCCAAATAAGGTTGAATGATATGTTTGATATTGTGAAATGCGTAAGACATTGCACGTTGAAACGTGGCACTTGCGTTCTTCAGACCGAACGGAAGTTTTCGGTAAGTGAAAGTACCCCAAGGAAAAATAAAAGCGGTTTTATGTTGATCCTCGGGAGCGATATTAATCTGGTTGTAACCGGAAAATCCATCCATGAGGGAAAAGATTTCACTACCGGCACAATCATCTACGATCTGGTCGACAAAAGGGGTCGGAAAATTGTCTTTTGGACAAGCTTTATTAATGTCTCGATAATCGACACAAACACGTATACGCCCACCTTTCTTATCGATCAGTACTGGGTTAGAAACCCATTCTGTCAAAGCCACGGGGTAAATAAAACCGTCTTTAAGAAGTTTTTCAACTTCAAGTTTAATAGCTGCCGCTTTGCGTGGATTGACAGGACGCAGGCGCTGTCATACTGGTTTGGCTCCAGGGTACGTTTTGATCTCGTGCACAATGATAGACAGGTCGATACCTGGCATCTCTTCGTAACTCCAGGCAAAAACATCACGAAATTCCTTGAATAACGCAGTGTAAGTGATAATCTCCTCTGGAGAACACGAAGCCCTGATGTGAACATTTTCTACTATTCCAGGTTTCACAAAAATATCGATGGGAATCGTAGGAGAAATATTACTTAGGTTCCCTTCTGCAAACACATCTCGTGTAGCTCCAAGAATAGTCATGGTAACAACAACGGTCGACGGAGTCGAAATCCGCTGATAATTTTCCAGAGTGTGTTGTTCCATAAACAAAATGGAACGATGATTTCCATCGTCCCAAGGCGTATCGGCCATGACGGACATAATCATATCGTTAGTGGTAAAGACAATGCGAAAGGGATCAGGAGACAACTCCTCCAGAGAGGATGCAGAAGAGGTTGTCGATTGAATCGCTTGATAAGCAGACTCAATCGGACTTAATGGCATAACGTCGCCGTAACGAGCATGATCTCCGGGATCTGGGACTATCCAAGGGTCAAAAGACACAAGAAGTTCGTAAGGAATAGCAGAGATCATGTTAATCAAAGCAACTAACATGCGAAGAATATCGGGTGGTGGTGGTATGGGAAAAGTACCCATTAACGAAGAATCTTTCAAAAGACCGACTCCAACATTCTCGTAGCCCGGTGGGGTTTTAGCGATGAACGGTACGTTCCCCGTGCGAGTGTCGGAATTAAAAAAGGCAAGCTGATCAACAGTAACCACTCTTCCCTGGTGAGGAAATCGTAAGACACGGAAAAGGGTTGACACAACAGCGCACATGGAATCGACCCAGCTACGTCCAAGAAGGAGATTATAATCTAAGTGAGAATCGAAAATCTCTACCTCAATTTGGACGGTCTTGCCTTCGAGAGTGACAGGTAACGCGGAAATAACGTCGTAAGGCTTAAAACCCGAGCCATTAAAGGCTTTCAGAGTATTATGTGATTCCGTTAACGGAAGAGAGCCAATGGCTTTCCAACACGTAAGAGACATTACACACGTAGAGGCCCCCTCATCAACAATTGTTCAACAAATGTTTTTGTCGGCGACAATAACTTGTATCTGAAAAGCAAGTTGGGGGGGCAACCTTGGAACATGTTCATCCAAGTCAAATACTATCAAGTTCGAATCTATAGGGTCAATACCACCTATAGCTTTCAACAGGGCCCTTCGTTGTGCAGGACAAGACTGAAGGACCTCTTGGGTGAACATCGTTGAAGGTGCTTGGACCAGATCTTCTACAATACTATAGTTCTGAGCCGCATGAGCGTGAGGATTGAACACCGACTTGCGAACAACACCTTTAGGGGGTCGTAGGACTGTATCAAGACTCGGTCTTTCGAGATGAAGAGGACCGTTTGTAGGTGGAGACAACGGAGAATCTTGTACCAAATCAGGAGGTAAGTCATCAACCTTATCCTTAGAAGGAGTATAGTCTTTTGCTCTAGTGGCAATTGCAACGTCATTCTTCTTAGAATCACCGGTGCACATCAAAACATATGATGTGGTGGAAGTAGAAGGTTGGTCTTGGATGACCAATGAGGCCTGTTGCTGAGACGGGAAAGGCTGAGACAATACTGTCGGGGTAGGTGGTTTGGGTGTTCCTTGAAGGAACTTGGAAACTTTGGCACGTCGAGGACAATCTTTGGTATAGTGATCGTCACCGCAGATAAGACAAGGGTAGCGCGGTTTTCGTTTATCCTGCTCTTCAATAGGAGAATTCGTAGTAGGTTCAGTGGGATTATTATTTTTACCCCCCTTATTCTTGCCTCTCCCTTTTTTGGACTTATTCTTACCGGTCGGTGTAGACTGAACAACATTCACTTCTGAGGTTTTACCGGCGGGAGGAGCAGGAGACGAGGCATTCTGAACATTAGAAGAGGTGGGTTTAGGGGTTGTGGACGAAACGGAATGTGAATGGGTATGAGCAGTCCCAATCACACCATCAGCTGCATGCGAGGCAGCAGGAGCAGTAGAAGTGCTGGAGGTACCAGGACGAGGTAGGTCGGGCAGTAAAGTGTAGAGTGTTCCCGTTTGCGAATAAACGAGATCAAGATATTGAGCTCTAGCTATAGCCTTCTCTTCTGTCACGACACCCCCCATAGAAATATCTTTACCAATCTCATTCACGAAGGACTTCGTGAACCATTCAGCCAGTAATTGATCCGGGAGTTCAAGTTTGATGAGACGACGTCTACGTCTCCACTCATGTATGTGATCTAAGATGTGAGTACCTTTCGTTTGTTTGAAAGATGTTAGGATCTCGGTCCTAGTATCGTAGCGGATTGGTAACTGGTAATGCGTGAGAAAGGCCATGGCTAAGGTGTTGAAGTCAGAAAAGAAACCTCGTGGTAATTCAATGTACCACTTCGCAGCCGAACCGGTAAGGGTTCGTTGAAAAAGGCGAAGATGAATGGAGTCATCCATCAGAGAGTTGGACGAACACCACAAGTGAAAGGTCATAACGTGGTTATTAGGATCCTCTCCCGGCTTGCCATCGAATTTCGGAATATCCAATGGAAGTTTGGCAGGGATAGCAGGCCATTGAGGAGAGTGTTGAATAGGATCATTCAAGATCCTAGACAAATCTGGCAAGTCTAAAGTAGCAAGAAATGGCAACTGTCGGTTCACTTGCGGGTACTGATGACTTTGGGGTGGGATCCCCATCGGCAAACGAGTAGCAGCATAAGAAGACTGCCCGTAGAGGGAAGCCCCTGGTTGGTTTGGTGGTGGGCGGATAGGGTAATAACCCCAAGGATTAGTGCCTTGAGTCTGAGCAGGGATTTGGGGTTGAGTAGTTTGATTTGTTCCCCAAATAGGATTAGTTACCCCTAGATAAGGTTGGCCAACTGTAGGGACAAATTGTTGCCCCCCAGCATTCTGAGGAGGATTTTGTAAAAGTTGGTTCCAAAACTGGGCCAATGCAGGAGGTATATTCTGTCCAAGGGGTGATGTTGGACCCCCTGCAGTGGGTATTGTTCCACCCGGAACTTGTACGCCAACCGTTGGTTGTGCAACAATTGTAGTGTGTCTGGGAAGAGAAAAAGTAACCATACCACCCTGTCCACCAACAGGAATGTTCAAGTTGGGTGCGACAGTCGGAAAAGTGCCAGTTGGATTAGTTCTACCCGAAGGAAAGAATTGAGGAGGGAGTGTCGGGATGAAATCGGGAATAGGATGTCCGGGCAACTGAGGACCACCTGGTGAACCAGCTGGATTTTGTGGAGGTGTTGGATGAGGAACATTCAACGAAGGATTCAAAGCATGGTAACCAGGGGGTAGATTCGGGTTAACCTCAGGAGGTCTCTAAGTATTAATAGGGGCAAGAGTAGTTTCCAGAATCGCGGTTTGGACACTCGTAGTATTGGCGAGATGGGCCATCTCGGGAGGGAGGACGAAACTATATGTGGTAGTCTTTGGTGTATTCTCAGGCTTGGGAGACTCAGGAGGGTTAATGAGTTCGTAAACAGGGGGTTCCGTACCAAACAAAACTCGTCGGAAATTACCTGACTCTAAATGATCTTGACCTACTACACCGTGAGAAGGCCCAGCGATTGATTCAGAAGATACAGCAAGAGATTCTCCAGAAAGATGAAATCGTCCCGAAGGTCGATGACGAATGCGATAATCCTCTATAGTATTGTGAATTCGAAATTCAGCAAGAGGATCAGTGGCTTTGACTTGCAGATATGGTGTAAAAACTTCAGGGACGTCACTTATGTCCACATGTAGTAAAGTAACAAGAGGAATTTCACCCGGACGAGGAGAGTCCTCTGGGGTTCCCTCAGGTGTTGTTGTGTGTAAAGGTTGTAAAGCTTCTGGATGTTCCAGGGACAAACCTTGCATCCTACGTGAACGTCGTGGGGGAGCAATTGTAAAAAAGTAATGAACTCCCCAAGGAAAATCCTATGGTCAACTTCGAGGAAAAAACATCACACGCTAGTAAACAAAAACTAAGATTCCAACACCAAGAAAACAAAACCTTCTAATTTCAGAGCCACTAGTTGGTGATGAAATCCAACGTTGCAACAACGAGATGAGAAGGGGCAGGGCTAAGATGGAAAAGTTACGTTGACGACCTGCTTAACAGACTTACGCCCTGGTGCAAGCTCCCACACATAATCGTGGGTATACCCTCCAAGGAGCCCGAGTGAGTTTGATCAACGTCGATTCCAGGTACCATAGAGACTTTCCCCTCCACAGTCACCTTGGGTAAGAACCTAGAAAGATAGGCCACTAAGGTCACCACAAACAACAGTATAGCCTGGGGGAACAGTCGTCAGTCCGATCCACACGCAAGGGCAGGGTATCAAGCCCGAAACCAACTCAAAGGCTTCCACTCAT
>ML800396.1:317544-336550 GCA_009831015.1 Picea engelmannii
ATTATTATTGCCATCAAACCTAAATCCTCTAGGAGTTCAGATTACGCTGAAGTATATTTTCACGGCTTGTTATTCCATTTCGCTACTTTATTCCCTATATATTCCTCTAATCGTATTCTCAATCACTTAGGGATACAACACATAAGCGGAAATCTGTTTGAAAGCATACCGTCCACAGATGCAGATGCGATTTTTATTAAGGTGAGAAATACTGTTCCATTTTATTTGTACGTTAATTATTTGATAATATTTACTTTGGATTTGTCCACGCAAGAAATTAGTAGTACTTTATTTACTTATGAGTTTATTTTGGATTTGTCAATCAAAGAATGTTCTACATTTCTGGGACGACGAAGGTTGCATCAAGCTACTGAGCAACTGCTACCAGGCCGTTGCAGATAAAGGCAAGTTAATAGTAGCAGAGGCTGTCCTGGACTTAACTGAAGATTCTGACCTTATTGGGTCTGCCCAAGTTTTAGATGCTGTTATGTTGAATGTTTCACCCGGAGGTAGAGAAAGGACACGAAAACAATGGATTGAACTTTTGAGAGCAGCTGGTTTTTCTCTATCTAAAATCGTGGGGAGGAAGGGCACTATAATTAAAATTATTGAAGCAATCAAGTGTTAAATCTTTAGATGAATTCCTACCGTTCATTTATGGCTGAAAGTGAACGTTCTTTCCTTCATAGCAATGTGTTTTCCAACCAAAATATATGCAGCAAAGTATGATGTAATCACATAGTTTAAGTTATTGTATTAATAATATAATTATGCTACTTTTCAATACATCTTGAGTTATGATGTTAAGATGTAATCACATAGGTGATGTTTAATTTATTGCATTATTAATATAATTATGTTACTTTTGAATATTTTTTGTTGTATCATTTCTTGTAGTGTAACTGTAAATTTGATTATAAATATAATATAAGTAATTTAATTACATTTTTCATCTTCAATTTTTTTTATAATAAAGTTGAAAGGCTTACACCTATTGATAATGGGCAGACTTAATAGGGGTTTAGTGTTTAATAAGTTTTCTATAGACATGATTAAATATGGCTAGAATATTCTTAGTAGTCACACAAAATAAATGGCTGTGATTTCAATCATTAACTTCTTAGCTATTATAAAGACATCCATTTATGTGTTTACTTTTTTACATTTATCTAATCATATTTAAAAATTACTTTGATAGCTAACTAATTGCCAGGTAAGTGATTAACATAAATTAAAATATTAACACCAGATAAATGAAGCTCAACTGTTTATTTGTTAATCAATGATAAAATTTAATATATTCTTTTAAGGATTAGTTTCATCTTATCAACCTTTCAACGTTTACCATCAACTATTTAACTACTATGCTAGTATTAATATACAAATAACTTATTTCACAAGGCAGAAGACAAATGTTTTTTTCTGTGTAATCCATGTACTAAGCATGTTTTATTTCATAAAGAAGAAGATAAATCCTTTATATGTATAATCCATGTACTAAGTATGTCTTATAAACAATTTAGTTTATAAATAAAGTATAAGTAATTTAATAGCATTTATCATCTTCAATTATTCTTATACTATTAATACACAAATAACTTATCTCACCACTTTGGGGTTTGTGGATGCCTACGCCTAGTCTCGAGTTGGTAGGTACTGTACTCAGTTTTGCTCCTGGTCGGCTGTCCTCCCTGTGTTCAAGCCTGAACGTTTTTTTTTCTCCTTCGAGGTAGAGGTTGGGGTTGGCTAAAAATTTTATTTTTTGGGTTTTTTTGGCTCTCTAAATATGGACAAAATTTCTATTTTCTATTGTTTAAATTTCATTTCTCAATGCATAAATGGATTCACCTTGCTGAAAAACCCTGAAACTCTTGGATTATACAAGCTTAGCCACTCAAATTTGTAGATCCAACAATTCCTCACCAAAATTTCTAATAAAATCAAATGGAAAAAATCACCGGACAACTACAAAGAATTAAAAGGTTTAAACTACTTCAATCTTTTATGTGTAATCCATATACTACCTAGTATTTTTTTATGGTTTACAAACAACTCATTTCCCAGAGAATTAAGAAGTAATTTTGGTGATATCATTTTGATTAGGAAAATTGAAATTTATTTATTAATTATTTTAAAATAAATAATATTATGTTTTAAAGGTGTCTTACTATTGGGAAGATAGATATATAATTTTTTATATTGATTAAATAAAAAAACAATATTCTTTTTAATGTAAAATTTTAAAAATAAAGAGAATGAAATGTATAATTATATAATATAATATTAAAAACATTAGTAAGCAACAATAAAAACTCTCATCAGAGATTATATATATATAATTTGTCTATGATTAGATCCAATTTCATCAAACTAAATATTCCATGAAATTATTTCGGTATTATATATATATATATATATATATATATATCTTTGGTATTGAATTAGCAAAAATAGTGGCCAGAAATAACAAGAAGAAAAATTTAATGAGATGCCACAGTTAAAACTTTTTAATTTCAAATTATAGAAAGTGCTAGAGTTCAATGTTATTTAAAGTATAATGGAAGGTTTGTTGTGTTGATTGTGGAAGGTATGTCACTTAAAACTGATTTCAAATTATAGAAAAGTTTGTTATGTTGATTGTGGAAAGTATGTTGAAACGATTATGTGACTAGGTTAATAATTTTTGTTGTTATATATAATGTTGTACTATATTTTGGGTGTTCGATATTTTTCTTTGCTCAAAATCTATAGCACATAATAATATCAGTTTCATATCGTTATAGATTGATACCAATTAATGAAATTAAATGTAAAGTAGTTAGGTTGATAATAATGCTACAACTAAGGAGAACACAACATTGTAGTGCAATATTTTTGTGATAAGATTATGTTGTAAGAAAATAAATAATCTAATATTTTCATCTGTGTAGCTAAAAAGTTTATTATAACCATGATGATATTCCATGTGATAAACAATATGACCAAAGAAAAAAAGGACATACATAATCCAGTATATAATTTTATGCTATTGATGTGTTCCAATCATGAAAACTAAAAGAGAATGCAATATATCAATCATTGAATACCTACACTGATTTCACTCATGATATGTCACAAAAAATAGGGTATATTGATTTCAATGATGATATTAACAAAATTAAGATAATTGAAATGATTTCAACAATGATATAACAAAAAACAATAGATGCATTTATTTTAGAGATGGCACATGAAAAATTAATTTGAGGAATTAGTTGCAATCATTTCAATAGTGACGTAATGCAAAACAATGCAATGTATTAATTTTATTGATGACAATGATAAATGATTTAGAGAAATTAGTCGCATTGATTTCAATGGTGAAATAATGAAAACTAATATGCATCAATTTTATGAAAAATGATTTAGTATAGCCAAGTAGTTATATTCATTTCAACATTGATATAACATAAAAAATAAAATAAGATGCATTTATTTCAATAATAATTATATAACATAAAATAATATGGTGCATTAATTTCAATGATAATAGTATGAAAATTGATTCAATGCATTAATTGATTGAAGAAATGATACTAAAGAAATTAATACTTTATATTGATTTGAATTGTTAGATAATGTAAATTATCAAATGAAATGAATTGAACAATCAAATATTATAAGTTGAGTAGTATACTTGTTTTGGTTGGCTATGATTTATTTATGAGCATTTGCACATTAAAACCATTATAATATTAAGATATATAAAATGTGAAAAATGCATAAGGTTTAAAATTCATGGATGGTAAATTGGGTAAACAAACACACTCATCCACTTAAGCTAACCCACCAAGATTAATATTAAATATTATATTTTGTTATATTAAAAAATAAAGTAAAAATAAAAAAAACCAACAACTCCATATACATGAATATGAAGTATATTTATATTTTAATTCTTAAATCTTTATATGACTGAAATTAAATTAACAAGAAAAGAAAAAAATAAAAAATAAAAAATATATATATATATATATATATGTGGAGTGTATTTTTATATTCTCCTTATTTATCTAATTGAAATTTTATTTATTATATAATTGAAATTAAATTAATTAAAAGAAATTATATATATGTGAGGGGAGATCTGCATAAGTATGAAGGCATTTAACTTTTTCAAGACCTTTTTTATCTTTCAATTTTGAAACTTTATTTTAAGTCACATTCCTCTCTATTTAGACATAGACTCCCTTATTTATAATATTTTATAATAAAACAATATTTTATAATATTTTATGACTATTTTGAATTGTTTTCAATTTTTTCTTATGTAGTTTATTAAATTTAACTTTTTCTATATATAAAATCTATTTATATCATATTTTTTTATTAATATTAATTTATCTTAATATTAATATTGATTAAGCTATTTCTAAATTATATATTTAATTTAAGGGTTTACCTTTTTTCTTTCTTAAAATAGAATAGATCCGATGATAAATAGTGTACACTAAAAAAACATTTCAAAACTTCAACATAATTAATAAAAATAATTTTTATCTCTTAATTTAATTTGATTATTTAATTATATTATTAATTTTGATTTGTTATTTTTAAGCTATATTAAAGATATTTGATTATTATTTATTTAATTATTATTTCAATTAATTTTTTTTAGAAAAATGTATTATATTATTCAAATTAAATAGTTATTTTTTCTTCACCTATTTATTTTTGTAAAAAACTATGCATTTAGATTCTTAATGATTGATGGAGTGTCTACTCTAAACATTAAAAACTTTATAAAAATCAATATGTATTTGGAAAAATTGACAACAATTGTTACTAAATATGAATGATAAGAATATTAACAAATAAATGACTAATCTTTCGAGGTTGGTCACTAACTCTTAGATATGCACCAAAGCTTCAATTTCTATTCTTGTCTAGTATTTCATTTGTTGGGTCTCTTTTGATAGTGCATATAAAAAAATACAAATAATATTCTTGAATTTTCTATGGGCCAAGAGCGATAGGAGAAAGGATTCCATATAGTCAATTATAAACCGTGTTCCCTGCCAAGATATTAAAGGGGGAATGTAGTGTAATGTACCTCAAAAATCACTAGAAAAGTTTCAAGATCTCAAGCAAGTAAGCTTTGAGTCCTTACTCTCATCGGCTATGCTTACCATTCAACTCAAGTTTTCTAAATGATGATAAAATGAGTATTTACTCACCACTTCAATGTTTAATTAAGATCCTGAAATTTATAATTACCGTCTTTTCTGCTAGTACCTATAACACTACCACGGTCTTAACAATACAAACAACTTTGGGGTTTTTATGACCAAATCCCTACATAGAAAAATCTCCCTCTATTCGCAATACAATCGACTTGTAAAGTGGTCTGTTACTTCTATACCTCTATCTGGGATGAAGACTCCCCAACATTCTTTTACGAGTCCATTCATAAAATTAGCAGGGTTGTTCCCATAACAATAAGTTTCTTCTAAGTTCCTACAACTTTGTGAAGAACAGAGGTCAATCGGGTTTTGGTGATCACAAGTGCCGAACAAAATAAAGGACTCTGTGGTTTGTCGAAATCCAAAATACGGAACGACTGTGAGCAGCATTTCAGGGTTTTAGGATTCAGGGCTTCGCAAGTACAAGAGTCGGACATCAACACACAACATTTCCTAAAATTGTGACAAGATGCTGAGTACTTCGGGGTTTCAGTGTTCGGGTTTTCATGAATACAGAAGTCAAAACATCAACACACTACAATGCTGAAGAAAAAGGCAAAAGGTGATTAGTACTTCGGGAAATTAGAGTTCGGGATTTCACGATTGCAGGCGCCCAAAGAACCACATATACAAACCTCCGAAAATCTGAAAAAAAAGGAAGGTGGGTCCCGCACTTCAGAATTTTGGGATTCGGAACTTCGCGAGTTCCGGTGTCCAAACCTTGACATACACAAATTTGCAAAATGCAAGAAAGGAAAAGGTGAGACCCACATTTCGAGGTTTTGGGATTTGGGGTTTCGCGGTTTCTGTAGCCAAACATCCAACATACCACAATTCTCAAAATTGCGAAAAGAAAAGAACGTGGAACTAATACTTCGAGATTTCGGGTTTTGGGGTTTGCAACTACCAAACAACAACACACTACAACTCCCGAATTCCAAAAAGTGAACGGATGTGGGACCAACACTTCGGAATTTCAGGATTCGGGGTTTCGGGGTTTGTAACCCCCAAACAACCATACACAACAACTCCTGAATTTACGAAAGGTGAAAGGATGTAGGGCAACACTTCGGGATTTCGAGATCCGAGGTTTCAGGGTTTGCAGCTACCAACCAACAACACACAACAACTCCCGAATTCCGAAAGGTGAAAGATTCGGGGTTTCAAATGCCAATATCCAGCATAAACAAACTTTCGAAAAGATGCGAAAATGAGAAGGTGGGTCCCGCATTTCGGGGTTTTGGGGTTCGAAGCTTCATGAGTTCAAATGCCCAAACCTCTTACATAACCAACTTCCAAAATGTGAAAAGGGGAAGCTTCGGGGTTTTGGGATTCAGAACTTTGCGAGTTTAGAATCCATACATCAATATACACGAATCTCCAAAAGGCAAAAAGAAAGTTGGACTGAGTTTTCCTCATAGAATTCTGAAAGCCTAAGGTCTTAGGAATCTCCCACATATAGAAGGGTACAAAGGATAAAATTTTTTGTATAAGGTAAATTCTTATAATATTCACTTAGAGCCTCTTTTAATCAATGCATTAAACATCAACAGTACTGGATCTATGCATCTATGTAAATACATGATTAAGAATATCATTCCATCAGAGATTGGTCATTATGAAAGATGTTTTGAGGGATCTGAGTTTGGTTTCCTCGGGATGTATCTACAGAGAGGATCTGCCTCATTGTCATTAATCTCCTCCTTTCCGTACTTTCTTATGGAAATACAATTACATATTTCCTTCACATATATTCCCCACAGCAAACAAAAACGGAAAATGTTATAGTTCTAATTTAATCAGATACAATACACCAGATGCAAAAAGGGTCATACAGACAGAGAATGTAGCTTATTCCATCTTAACTTCAATAGATACATAACATCAAAAGACATAGCCATTCATAATAGAGAGGGGAAAATTAACATATCTGAATCCAATCCGTGGGAAGACAAAGAGAACAACCATGTTCCTCCCAACCATAGAACATGGTAGCCAAATCTACTTGCCCAATTCACCCCCTAGCCTGACCATGAATCCATGAGGGTGAACTTGGAAACTCCTCCTCAGCTATGTCCTTCAATTCCAACAATTATCCTCTTGCCTCATACTTACTCAACAATGCTTATAACAGCAAGGCGATCCTGTTTCAACAACCTCCTCTTGCCACACACTCAATCTGCAGTGTCCATAACAGCAAGAGAGCTCGGGAATCCTTTCCCCGCATACTTGGCACATCCCGCCTCCTCGCATATGCTATTTATCAATTTTGCCCAGGTCTTTTCCCTCCTTTGGGGATTTTCGAGCTTTCTTAATCCTTGACTTCCAGGGCCTCCGAGTGGCCAAATCTCTGATTTTCCACTTGTAATCATCAGCCCATAGGTACTTCCAACTTGTTCCCCACTCATGGAGTCATGGTCAACTGATTTTTTAACATTGTTGTTCCATTTGTCCTCATGTAATTAATATAAATATTATGTGGTGACACAAGTGTCATAGTCAAATAGTTAGTTGATTCCAAATAGATCTCTGCCCAATAGTCACAATTATTAAATTCAAAATTCGGAATTGTCGTAAATGGCAAAAATTTTCCATATTTAAATTTGCCAAAAATTTTCCATATTATTATTATTGCCATCAAATCTAAATCCTCTAGGAGTTCTGATTACTCTGAAGTATATTTTCACAACTTGTTATTCCATTTCGCTACTTTATTCCCTATATATTCCTCTAATCGCATTCTCAATCACTTAGGGAGACAACACATCAGCGGAAATCTGTTTGAAAGTATACCGTCCACAGATGCAGATGCGATTTTTATTAAGGTGAGAAATACTGTTCCATTTTATTTGTACGTTGATTATTTGATAATATTTACTTTGGATTTGTCCATGCAAGAAATTAGTAGTACTTTATTTACTTATAAGTTTATTATGGATTTGTCAATCAAAGAATTTTCTACATATCTGGGACGACGAAAGTTGCATCAAGCTACTGAACAACTGCTACCAGGCCGTTGCAGATAAAGGCAAGTTAATAATAGCAGAGGTTATCCTGGATTTAACTGAAGATTCTGACCTTATTGGGTCTGCGCAAGTTTTAGATGCTCTTACCCGAGGTAGAGAAAGGACCCGAAAACAATGGACTGAACTTTTGAAAGCAGCTGGTTTTTCTCTATCTAAAATCGTGGGGAGGAAGGCCACTATAACTAAAATTATTGAAGCAATCAAGTGTTAAATCTTTAGATGAATTCCTACCGTTTATTTATGGCAGAAAGTGAACGTTCTTTCCTTCATAGCAATGTGTTTTCCAACCAAAATATATGCAGCAAAGTATGATGTAATCACATAGTTTAAGTTATTGTATTAATAATATAATTATGTTACTTTTCAATACATCTTGAGTTATGATGTTCAGATGTTTAATTTATTGCATTATTAATATAATTATGTTACTTTTGAATATTTTTTGTTGTATCATTTTTATTGTAATTGTCAATTTAATTATACTTATAATATAAGTAATTTAATAACATTTTTCATCTTCAATTATTTTTATAATATTAATATACAAATAACTTATTTCACAAAGCAGAAGACAAATGTTTTTTTCTGTATAATCCATGTACAAACATGTTTCTTTTATTTCATAAAGAAGATAAATCTTTTATATATGTAATCCATGTACTAAGTATATCTTATAAACATTTTGGTTTATAAATAAAATATAAGTAATTTAATATCATTTATCATCTTCAATTATTCTTATACTATTAATACA
Organism: Picea engelmannii; assembly: GCA_009831015.1. Classification (NCBI taxonomy): domain Eukaryota; kingdom Viridiplantae; phylum Streptophyta; class Pinopsida; order Pinales; family Pinaceae; genus Picea; species Picea engelmannii. The sequence continues at coordinate 326,547 of ML800396.1, forward strand.
CAACAAATAACTTACAGGTACGATTTTGTCCGCAAGTGTGTTTTCAAGAGTCAAAGGGAGATTGTGCACTAGTACAATTTATATTGATTGCAAACTAACAGACTCACCACTTTGGGGTTTGAGGATGTCTACGCCTAGTCTCGAGTTGGTAGGTTCTGTACTCAGTTTTGCTTTTGGTCGGCTGTCTTCTCTGTGTTCAGGTCTGAATGGTTTCCTTCCTTCTCTAAGGTAGGGGTTGGTTATAAGTTTTATCTTTTGAGTTTTTTATCTCTATTTTTTATTGTTTAAATTTCATTTCTGAATGCATAAATGGATTCAGCTTGTTGAAAAACCATGAGACTTTTGGATTATACAATCTTAGCCACTCAAATCTGTAGATCCAACAATTCATCACTGAATCTTCTAACAAAATCAAACGGAAAAAGTCACCCGACAACTACCAAAAATTAAAAGGTTTAAACTACTGCAATCTTTTATGTGTAATCCATATACTACCTAGTATTTTTTTATGGTTTACAAACAACTCATTTCCGAGTGTAGACAATAAAGTGAAGTCCATGTAATAAGTGGTTATCTCTTTTGGTTTGAAAGACTAGATTGTGGTTAGCCCTTGAAATTAGTTTTGGCTGTTATGACTCTAGAATTTAGAGGTAAATTTTATGCATAAATTTTATTCTTAGAATGGAGAAGTAAATTTTATGCTTTGAATTTAGGTTTGGCTTTCGAATTAAGAAGTAATTTTGGTGATATCATTTTGATTAGGGAAATTGGAATTTATATATTAATTATTTTAAAATAAGTAATATTATGTTTTAAAGGTGTCTTATTATTGGGGAGATAGATATATAATTCTTTATATTGATTAAATAAAAAAACAATATTCCTTTTAATGTAGAAGTTTAAAAATAAAAAGAATGAGATGTGTAATTATATAATATAATATTAAAAGCATTAGTAAGAAATAATAAAAACTCTCATCAAAGATTATTTTGGATATATATATATATATATAGCATGAGTGGGCCTAATGGTTAAGAACATGTGTTTCCTCTTAAGAGGTCACAAGTTCAAATCTAGAGTAGATCCAATTTTTCATCAGACTAAATATTCCATGAAGTTATTTTGATATCATATATATATATTTTTGGTATTGAATTACCAAAAACAATGGCCAAAGATAACAAGTAGAACAATTTAATGAGATTATAGAAATTGAATTTCAAATTATAGAAAGGAATAGAGCTCGAAGTTATTGCAAGTTTAATGAAGGGTTTGTTGTGTTGATTATGGAAAGTATGTTGAAAAGGTTATGTGATTAGGTTAATAATTTTTGTTGTTATATATAATGTTGTACTATATTTTGGGTGTTAGATATTTTTCTTTGCTCAAAATCTATAGCAAATAATAATATCAATTTCATGTCGTTATAGATTGATACCAATTAATGAAATTAAATGTAAAGTAGTTGGGTTGAGAATAATGTTACAACTAAGGAGAACACAATATTGTAGTGCAATATTTTTATGATAAGATTATGTTGTAAGAAAATAAATAATCTAATATTTTCATGTGTGTAGCTAAAAAGTTTGTTATAACCATGATGAGATTCCATGTGATATACAATATGACCAAAGAAAAAAAGGACATAAATAATCCAATATATAATTTTATGCTATTGATGTGTTCCAATCATGGAAAGTAAAAGAGAATGCAATATATCAATGATTGAATACAAATGATTGAATAAATTTCAATCAATGATTGAATACAAATGATTGAATAAATTTCACCCATGATATATCACAAAAAATAGGGTATATTGATTTCAATGATGATATTAAAAAAACAGTTTACAAAATTAAGATAATTGAAATGATTTCAACAATGATATAACAAAAAACAATAGGTGCATTTATTTTAGAGATGGTACATGAAAATTTAATTTGAGGAATTAGTTGCAATCATTTCAATAATGACATAATGCAAAACAATGCAATGCATTGATTTTATTGATGACACAATGATAAATGATTTAGAGAAATTAGTTGCATTGATTTCAATGGTGAAATAATGCAAAATAATATGCATCAATTTTATGAAAAATGATTTAGTATAGCCAATTAGTTATATATATTTCAACATTGATATAACATAAAAAAAAAAGTGCATTTATTTCAATAATAATTATATAACATAAAATAATATGGTGCATTAATTTCAATGATAATATTATGACAACTGATTCAATGCATTAATTGATTGAAGAAATGATACTAAGGAAATTAATACTCTATATTGATTTGAATTGTTAGATAGTGTAAATTATCAAATGAAACGAATTGAACAATCAAATATTATAAGTTGAAGTAGTATACAAGTAGTATACTTGTTTTGGTTGGCTATGATTTATCTATGAGTATTTGCACATTAAAACCATTATAATATTAAGATATATAAAATGTGAAAAACCCATAAAATTTAAAATTCATGAATGGTAAACTGGGTAAACAACCACACTCATCCACTTAAACTAACTCACCAAAATTAATATTAAATATTATATTTTATTATATTAAAAAATAAAGTAAAAATAAAAAAAACCAACAATTCCAAATACATGAATATAAAATATATTTATATTTTAATTCTTAAATATTTATTTTAATAAATATATATATATATATATATATATATATATATATATATATATATATATATATATATATATATATATATTTTAATTATTTATCTAATTGAAATTTTAATTATTATATAATTGAAATTAAATTAATTAAAAAAAATCATATATATGTGGGGAGATTTGCATAAGTATGGAGGCGTTCAGTCTTTTCAAGAACTTTTTTATCTTTTAATTTTGAAACTTTATTTTAAGTCACATTCATTTCCACTTTGACATAGGCTTCCTTATTTATAATATTTTATGACCATTTTTAATTGTTTTCTATTTTTTCTTATTTAATTTATTCTATTTAACTTTTTCTATATATAAAATCTATTTATATTATTGAATCATATTTTTTTATTAATATTAATTTTTCTTAATATTAATATTGATTAAGTTATTTCTTACTTGTATATATTTAATCTAAGAGTTTACTTTTTTCCACTTTGACATAGGCTTCCTTATTTATAATATTTTATGACCATTTTGAATTGTTTTCTATTTTTTCTTATTTAATTTATTCTATTTAACTATTTCTATATATAAAATCTATTTATATTATTGAATCATATTTTTTTATTAATATTAATTTATCTTAATATTAATATTGATTAAGTTATTTCTAACTTGTATATATTTAATCTAAGAGTTTACTTTTTTCCTTTCTTAAAATAGAACATATCCCATGATAAATAGTGTACATTAAAAAAGACATTTCAAAACTTCAACATAATTAATAAAAATAATTTTTATCTCTTAATTTGATCATTTAGTTATATTATTAATTTTATTTGTTATTTTTAAGTTATATTAAAGATATTTGATTATTAGTTATTTAATATATAAATATTAATTATTTAATTATTATTTTGATGAATTTTTTTTCGAAAAATGTATTATATTATTCAAATTAAATAGTTATTTCTTTCTTCACCTATTTATTCTTGTAAAAAACTATGCATTTAGATTCTTAATGATTGGTGGAGTGTCTACTCTAAACATTGAGAACTTTATAAAAATCAACATGTATTTGGAAAAATTGACAACTATCGTGACTAAATATGAATGATAAGAATATTAACAAATAAATAACTCATCTTTTGAGGTTGGTCACTAACTCTTAGATATGCACTAAATCTTCAATTTCTATTCATGTCTAGTATTTCATTTGTTGGGTCTCTTTTGATAGTGCATATAAAAAAATGGAAATAATATTCTTGAATTTTCTATGGGCCAAGAGTGATAGGAGAAAGGATTCGATATACTCAATTATAAACTGTGTTCCCTGCAAAGAGATCAGAGGGGGAGTGTTGATTGTTCAAACTTATACTTAGGTGTTCCCATTGTTTTCTAAATTAATAATTTGGGGAATTGATGGAAATGAGGCACATAAAGTATTAGATAAAAATTACATCACTCGTGGGTTCCCACTTGGAAAATGTGTAAGGGAAAGATCAAACCTACAAAATATTTAGTTTCCCTTACCAATATTAAATAAAAGATGTTTTTTGTTGAAAATTCATCAATGAGATAGGTATTGTATATGAATGTAACTAGTGATTACATTGGTCATCTACTAAGACCTTGTTCTAACTGGAGTAGAGTCAATTTCAGTTTTGTGATAGTAGTTGTGGTGGTTTTGTGCATCATTGAGCTTCCTATCATTCCCATGTGATTATTTTCTCTCGTGCCATGGGTGGAATCAACCTTGTGACATGCTTCCTTTCCCCATATTTTCTCTTATTATCCATCAAAAATAGTTGAGTAAAAGAATTGTTATTGAGCCTATGCATTGAGACTCTTGAACTCAATTCCTTCCACTCCATCCCCTTGAGATTATTGAGCAGAAACCATCATTACAATTTTGGATATTTCTCTTATTGTTGAGTGATCATGCCTTATAATTTAGGAGTGAAAATTGGTGTTGTATAGGTGCCTTGTTTTTTGGGGGCATATTCTTCTTGCATGTCTCTATTTTTTCTCGTACATTTGTTCACTTACCTAGTATAAATCCCAACATCATTTTATTGGACACTTTGGAGTGTCTAGAGGTGTTTGTGGCTCGTATTTAGTTGAGGTGTTCTAATAATTAGGAAAATAAATACGATCCTAATCGTTTCTATATGAGAGATTTTAGTTCACTACTGATAACCTTGGCCTTCAAATAAAGAGATAAGAGGATTTATATAATGATGGAAATTATAGTAAAACCTAGGCTAACAAATGAATCTTTTCTATTTCAATAAGTTGGCCATCAAGTATCATGAGATTCATAATGCATCCCCTTAACACTATGCCCCAAAGAGTCCCAAGGTAGATAATATCATTTATGGGTGTAAATAGAATTTGGGATTAAACGGATAGCTCCATTATTCTGAAGCATTCTCCAAGTACGTTTTTTTCTAGTAAGTACTGGGGGGATCCATATTTATCACAATTGATCCCACCTCCATAGTTAAGGGAGTTAGATATGAAATTTTCATTTAATGTAGCAATACAAATTTGTATCAATTGAATTAATATTTCTAGGTTATTCTTCTAAACTTTTAAAAATGAATACCCCTCGAAAAATACCTTTATAAATGGTATAGTGACAATTGGTGTCACCAAGGTTAAAGGTAAAGTCATTCAAGGGACATGGAAAGGGATTCATTTTTGTAGTATTAGACAAAGAAGAAACAACTTAATTAGTTCTTTCTAATAGAGTATAGATTATTTTTTCCTTACCTTATGTGAAACCTTGTACAAAATGTTCATATTGAAGTATGAATCTGAACATAAATATCCCTTATGGATGTAATTTCCTCATATCCTTAAACATTTCTGAGCATGCATGGACAATATCATATAACCTTTTAGTAATTTTATTGTAGGCGATACCTAGGGTACCCATGCCTTTCATCCTAATGCTAATGCCTATGTGATGCAAGAGCATCGCTCACTCATCAAGTGAGCCAATGCGTGGAACAGAAAGGACAACTGGATAAGCCAGCACACATATTTTGAAATGCTTTGAAAATTGTTGTGCCGCTCTTTAATGAAAGCATTCATAAGGAAGCGCACTTGTATTGTAAAGGGGACCTTGAGCCTTTAAGCTCTCGTCCTTAGTAGATAGGAAGGCATTTAATAGTTTTAATGCAGGTAGATAGAATAATTAAGTCTAGATTAGACAGTTTAGTTTCGAGAGGGAAAACAGATATAGACACCCTCCTTTGTACATTATAAGATATCGAGAATTATTATCATTCATTCAGGAGCAAGAAGAGAAGAGCAGAGCAGAGAAATGGTAGGAAGAACCACCATGTACAGATATTGAATTTATAGAAAAGATTTGATTTAATTTCGTGGTTGTGTTATTCTCTGTGTATGTGTCAAGGTTATGCTCATGAGTATTTGTTTCCTGTTATGCACTTTCTTTTATATACTATGTATGTGATATCATGGTTGATTCAAAATCTGAGAGAATGAGTGAATAAGTTTCAAGGCATGTACAGGCTAGACGAAGACTCAGAGTTGTGATTCTAAGCAAAGAGTTGAAGGATTTCTGCTGCAGGAGTGCGCAGGATCATAGAGTTCCAATACTTAGTCATATTTGGAGTTTCACCGCAAGAAGTGCGTGCACAGAGTTTTCGGAAGGGACTCGAAAGCTGGAAGAAATCTCAGGAGGGAAAGGCCTTCAGAGTTTGTTGATAGGCAGCAAGGAGAAGTTGCACGAGCAGATTAGGAGGAAGGGTCGCAGGCTGGCGAGCCGTCTCGTGGAGAGACACTTCTTGTTCAAGGATGCAGCGAGGAGGAAGGTGGATGTGAAGTCTACAGTGCAGGCAGAAGAAACTTTGAAGCTTGGGAGAGCAGAAGTGTCGATCAGGATCACGAGGAACGTGACTCGACTTGTGTATTGGGCGTATCGGGAGTTCGCGAGGTAAAACTCTAATTTTATGTAGTGGGAGTCACGAAGTTGTGAAAGGCGATATCCCCAGTAGCTACATATGTAGTGTGGGCCATAGAGGATAGTGGAGGACAGGTGGCGAAGATGAAAATCTCATGAGCGCGGAGTTTGTAGGTTGGAAGCCTAATATTTGGGAGGCTTAAGTCGCGAGTTGCGAGGTAGCGAGATCGCGACGGAAGAGCATTAGCATCTTGGCATCTCGGCTATCGGGAGTCAGGAAACCGAGTGTTAGGACTCGCGAGCAGCGAGGTCGTGATAGCACGAAGGCTCAATAGTGGAGGAAGAAAGTCAGCATTGACGACGTCTCGGGTCTCAGGGATCCGAAGGGGTAATGCCCGACTGTTGAACTTGCAAGGCTGTGAGTTTCAATCCTCTGATAAGTTGAGAAGGGGAGGATCGTGCCGAAGAGTTACTGTGGGTACGCAAGGTTCCTGATAGGGGATCGGAAGAACCATCGAGTTCTTCGGGCTGAGATAAGAGAAGGTCCTGGTTGAGTGCGATCATGCTCCGCGAGGGAGTGTGATTGGCATCAAAGTGGTATCAGAGCTTATATCTTGTCTGTATACTTCAGACAGGAGGAGAAAGAAGAACTGAAGCACTCTGACAAACACAGAGTGGTATCAGAGCGGGAATATCTTTGCTTTCTGTAGCAGAGAAGAGAATTCATCATGCCACCGAGAAGAGAAAGGCAGTCACCTGGTCTAGAAGACAGGGATGCGCGAAGAAGAGGTAGGCCGATAGGAAATCCAGAAATGGAGTGCCAAATGAGAGATCTCCGAGCAAGACTCGAAGAGATGGAGACAGCGCAGAGACGCAGAGTTGGCGCAAGGGATCTTAGCGATTTCGAAGTTGAAGAGGAAGCTGGACATGCAGAAGAAGTCGCAGCAGAGGATGCGTCAACCGAGCGATTGATAAAAGCTATCACCAGGATGAGTTCCAAGACCAAAATGGATATTCTAGTCTACTAGGGAAGCCTGGATGCAGAAGAGTTGTTGGATTGGATCCGAGCTCTTAACACCTACTTCGATTATGAAGATATCGAAGAGGATAAAAAGGTAAGGCATGTTGTTACCAAGTTGAAAGGACATGCAGCGTTATGGTGGGATGAGCTACAGGTGGATAGACATTCCAAAAAAAAATAGAAGATTAAAAGCTGGGATCGGATGATCGCAAAGATGAAAGCGAAATTCATCCCAAGAGATTATCAGATCACACTATTCAGGCGAATGCAGAACCTGAGACAGAATTTGATGACGGTGAAAGTGTACACCAAAGAGTTCCATCGAATGAACATCAGAGCAGGTCATCAGGAGAGCGATAATGAGAAGGTGGCAAGATAACTAAATGGTTTAAGATATGACATTCAGGATGAGTTAAGCATGGTAACCATCCGAACTATTGAGGATGCTTACCAGATGGCTCTGAAAGCCGAGGAGAAGCTGAGCCGTAAGCAAGGTCAGCGAGGGCGAGGCAGAAGTCAGCCCAGAGGCAAGGCAGTTGCCCAAGAAAGAACTCAGAAGCCCAAGGAGGAATGGCAGAAACCTCAGGGTCAGATTGAGAAAGGTGGAACCTCACAGCGAGGACAGCCACAGGTCTAATAGAGAAGACAACAACATGATCAACAAGGAGATTATGCTGATGCAAACACTCTTCCTCATATTAGAGGTCGAGGTAGAGGAAGAGGAGGAGTAATCACATGTTTTACATGTGGAAAGAATGGGCACAAGTCATTTGAGTGTCCAGAGAAAAAACAAGCCGGAGGAGAAGCTCACATCACTGAAGCACAGAGGCGTGATGTTGAGGAGGTAGACACCAAGAGTGAGAAATCACTGACGGTGCACAAAGTTCTCTTAACACCCGAGAAGGAGGTGGAGGATACAGCTTAGAGGACCAGACTGTTAAGAACAACTTGCAAGATCAAGGGCTGGAAATGCAAGGTTATAGTGGACAGTGGAAGCACCAACAATCTCATTTCAACCAAGATGGTGGAGAAATTAGCGCTGGAGATGACTGATCACCCGATTCCATATAAAGTATCATGGTTGCAGAAGGGACATCAGGCACGAGTGTCACTAAACAATGTTTAGTTGATTTCAAAATGGGTGAATATAAGGATAAGATCCTATGTGATGTCATTCCCATGGATGTATGTCATGTATTGCTGGGTAGACCATGGAAATATGACATAAATGTTGTTCATGATGGGAGGATGAACAAATAAACTTTGGAGAAGGATGGGAGGACACATAGATTGCTTCCGATAAAGGATAAGGAGGTGAAGCCAGAAGTAAACAGCACCATACTTCTCATGAGTGGGAAGGAAATTCTCACAGAGATGGAGAAGAAAGAAGATCCACAATTCTTTGTGGTCAGGAAGCCGAAAATTGTCCTGACTAGCACAAGAGTGGACGACTTGCCAGATGAGATTCAGGAACTGCTAGGAGAGTTCACTGACATCATCGTGGATGAACTACCTCGTTCGTTGCCACCAATGAGGAGTGTGAGTTACCACATTGATCTCATACCGGGAGTGAGTTTGCTGAATAAGGCTGCATACAAGTTGACGCCTCAGGAGAATGAGGAAGTCAAGAGGCAGGTACATGAGCTATTGGATAAAGGACTGGTCAGGGAGAGACTAAGTCCATGTGTTGTTCTGACAGTACTCAGTCTGAAGAAGGATGGTGGTTGGAGGATGTGTACAGACTCTAGAGCGATAAACAAAATCACCATCAGGTACAGATTTCCTCTACCGAGGATGGATGATCTGATGGATTGCCTAAGTGGGGCTAATTACTTTTCAAAGATTTATCTCAAGAGCGGATATCATCATATTCGCATGAGAGAGGGTGATGAATGGAAAACATCATTCAAGACAAACGAAGGTTTGTACGAATGGATGGTCATGCTATTTGGCTTGACAAACGCACTGAGCACATTCATGAGACTGATGAATGAAGTCCTGTGGGAATTCATCAGGAAATTTTTTGTTGTATATCTGGACGACATACTGATTTTCAGCAAGACCAAGGCTTAACATTTGAAGCATTTGGCTATTGTGATGAGAAAGCTACAACAGGAGAAGCTGTTGGTCAACATGAAGAAGTGTACCTTCATGAAGACAGAGCTCATTTACTTGGGTTTTGTTATATCAGCAAATGAGTTGAAGATGGATCCTGAGAAGGTGGAAGTGATCAAGAATTGGCCATCACCCAGAAATTTTTTTGAGGTGAGAATTTTCCATGGATTGGCTAGTTTCTACCGAAAGTTCATCAGAAATTTCAGTGGAATTTGTTGGTTGTGGAGCCTGATTATCTTCCTGATGCAGAGGTTCTTTGCTTTCAGCCGTGTCTATACCCCATGAAGTATTTACACCCC
>ML800396.1:355603-371964 GCA_009831015.1 Picea engelmannii
ACTCACAATCTATCTTGACAAAGCCAATCTCAAAGCCACTCTAACCAAACTAATAATTCCAAGCCAAAGAACAAGAACCCACAAGCTCAAGCTAAATCAACCAAGCTCATCCCATCTAATTTTCTCCATGAGAACTCCTCTCCTTTTATAAGATGAAGAAGATAAGGTGAAGAGGTTAGGATGATCCCACTAAATCATGAAAGCGAGTAAGATCCAAACCATTTGGATGCCACCTCACCAAAGAAGCTTCTCCTTCTAGAAGATTCGAGAAATCGTTCATTTTTCCCACGTGCTGACATTCTCGCACCCTAGCTATATAGCAACCTGCGAACTGTTCGCACCCTGGCTATAGTGCAACCTGCAAGAATTGATCATTCTCGCACCCTACCTATATAGCAACCTTCGAACATTCCTTTTTATAAGGTTTTTACATAGGAAAATGCAACTTCTTTTCTCAGGAAACGTTCTTCTCCCTTCTCTCTTCAGGAACTCAGGCCACCGTGACCCCTCTGAAGGCAACATATAGGTTTACATCATTAACGATCATAGGGATGACGAAAATAATGTGTAACAAGCCCCTAACCACCTAGGCACCTGGGCATATGGCGTAATGTGACCTTTCACATGGGAAAAAGTGGTTAATGGTTATAACCATTGAAACTTCCTCCGCGCTCTAGGTCACGGGCATATGGCATACGACATGTGACCAAGAGTCATATCAAAACCCCGCGCCAACAACCACGTGCATATAACATGGGCACATGTGTTATGTAATAGGACCACGGGTCGGGGCTAGGCCCCAGCCCGACCCCCCACCAAAACAATACAAAATGGAACTTAAATACAATATTACCCGCATACATATTAAGAAAAAATCAGTGGCATGTTGGTTAGAGAAGGACTTGTGAAGGCTTACATAGTGGGGGATGTCTGAGGGTCAAACCCCGCGGACTCCCATAACATTTTTACATGCAACCAAAAACGAAACAATGAGTGACACGTGGCACCCATGGATTGGGCTACGTGTCCTCATACCATTGGCCACCAAAAGACACGTGTTTCTCCCGTATTCGAAAATTGCCAACCAATCAACATCTACCACATCACCACTGTACGGTCGTACGGTCTATACGGTCCTGCCACGTCAGACTGTATAGACTATACGGACTGGTACAGTCAGCATCAATTTTTTTGCCTGTTTGGATTGACGAATAGATCGCGACATCTTCTCCATACGGAGTCCATTTAACAAAGTAAATATACCGTTGGAATCAGGAAGACGAGACAAACATAATGGTACTATTTTTGTCGCATTCCGAGCACTTTGAAATTTGAGCAAAATTTGATCCCTTGATCACCTTACCCCATCCAGCCACCCTGACATATAAGTAGAATGATGGAACCACTGTCACACTATCATTGTGAGATATACTACTGTAAACACGTACCAATAAACCTTCACCAAAAAACTTATACCAATAACCTGAACCATGTATCAACCATGCATCAACCTGTACCTCAACCTATAATCAACCTGTACCATAAACAAGTACATCAACCATGCACCAACCTGTACCAAACAACCTGTAATCCAATTGTACCATAAAAAAGTGCATCAACCATGCACCAACCAATACCTCAACCTGCAAACCTTCCTTAACTTTAACAACAAAAGACTAGCATTTTCATCAAACTTTACTTTAGTCTCATATGACTAGTTTTGGATTAGTCAAGAACCCTAACTTGAACTAATCATAAATATGTACCTATAATGAATAAAGATCTGAAAATAGTAAACAATGTTCTTCATTGTTTTTTATGCAATTCCTCTAGGTGTCACTACTTGGAGCCCATCAAAAAAGAATTTATATAAAAAATGGCATACCTTGTTGAATTTTGGCTTATTCTAGAGAGCGAAATAGTAGAGTGTGCCTCACACAAAATATTTGTTGTATGCATCTGAAACTTTTACAAAAAATACTACAGGCTGTACTCTAACCAACACATGTGGTCTTACTAAATTTGGATCTGTTATGAATAAGTTATTATGTTTTTACCCGAAACACCTATTTTAGACTAGTTTCACGAATAGCCACAAACCCTATTTTCCACAGATTTTAAGTCCAAAAATACAACGAACCACAAGATAAAATTTGTACCACAACTACTTGGATATGTTTCCTCAATGACATTCTAATTTCATAGTCTTCATCATTATAGAAAAAATTTTATTATGAAAAGGGTGAGATGACCTATAAATAATATACCTTAGAAAGAATCATCAAAAGAATTTATTCTCCCTTGAATTTCAACCTTCTTTACTTCCCCTTCCCTATGAAAGACGGCTTAGATATCTGTTGGTTAACTCAATCACCTGTAGATATTCAATATGCTCAAGTGTGATTAAAATGAGAGAGCCTTGTCTCTTATTTATACTCTCCAAGTAGCTTCCTTAGAAGCATCTTTTAGGCCACTTTGTCCACATAGTCACCTATGTCGAACTTTGCTCAATTTTCCACTTGTCCATGTATCCAATGGCCACTTGACCACTTAACCCATTTTCCTCATTTTAGGGTTAACCTTCTTATAACCACTTTCCATAATTAGAAATCTCTCCATTTACTTTATTATTTAAATAATCCTCCTTAAAATTTTCACTTCACTTTATTATTTAAATAATCCTCTTTGATTTTGTCACTTCAATTTATTATTTAAATAATCCTCCTTGACTTTGTCACTTCACTTTATTATTTAAATAATTTATTCTTTGTAAGAACTTTGACTTGTTTGACCTTTTGGGGCTTCAAGCCAATCATATGAGGGTCCTTCAACTTCATAAGGCCATAAGTCTCAAACTGTGAGGAGTTATTTGATGTTCCACATACCACTAGAAATGGATTCACATGTGTTATCCATATAGAATAGTCTTTCCTACAAATATATCAAAACTCATAACATTATACATCAAACAAAATTGGGTCCATTACCTAAACCTTTGTGCTACCAGAATTCACTACTGGACTTTCTTCAAGGGTTAACATCAATGACAACCAACCCAATTAATCAACAATCTCCCCCTTTGGCATTGATGACAACACTCTGATGCAATACTGAAATGATATCACTCATGCTCCCCTTGGAACCATGCATGCATCTCTATGACCAACGCTCCCTCTAGAACCATGCCTTTGTCCTCTGCATCTGATAAATCTCTCCCCCTTTGTTATCAATGGAAAACATATCTTTCCATTCTGGGTTTTTCCCCCTAACTGACTCATTTGATATCCCAACCTAAAATGTCCTCTTTATGGTTCTTCTTTGTGTACATCTAAGAAATTTAAGATAAGAATTCAAAAGCATTCATTTTGGAGTAGAAATAACTCTCAGTCTCTCACGAAGATACTCAAAGGATTCACGTGGAAACAATTTTGTAAAGATGTCTGCCACTTGTTCTTTTGTGCCCACATATTCAACTCTAATGTTCTTCTCTACAACATGTTGCTGTAGAAAGTGATACTTGATTGGAATGTGCTTCATCTTGGAGTGCATCACCAGGTTCTTTGAGATACTGATGGTGCTTGTATTATTAAAATAGATTGGAATGGACTCATCATACTCAAACTATATATCTGTTAGAGTTTGTTTCATCCATAGAACTTGTGTACAACATGTTGCTACTACAATATACTTTGCCTCGGCTGTAGATAAAGATAATGATGATTATTTCTTGCTTAGCTATGATACTAAACACTCAACCAAGTAGAACGATGCTCCACTGGTGATTCATCTATCATCAATGCAACCTATCCAATCTGCATCTGTGTAGGCAATAAGTGATAGATCATTTCCTTTTGGATACCATAATCCAAACTCTTTTTTTCCTTTGAGATATATGGAAATCCTATTCACTGCTAATACATGTGACTCCTTTGGTGCTTCTTGAAATCATGCCACCTGTCCAACTACCTGCATTACATCTAGTCTGACGTTGTCATATATAGTAGGCTACCAATCATTGACCTGTATTTCCTCTGATCTGTAGACTTTGAATCATCATCTTTTCTCAACTTGCAACTGATTTGCATGGGAGTGATAACTGGTTTGCAATCTTCCATTTTGAACCTCTTTAGCATTTCTCTGATATACTTGGTTTGAGAAATGAAAATTCATTAGTTTCTTTGATGTATCTGAATACCTAGAACAAACGATAGTTCTCCAAGTAATGACATTTCAAATTCATTCTGCATCTCCTTTGTAAATTTCTAGCTTAACCTATCATCAGTACTTCCAAAAATAATATCATCAACATAAACTTTAATTAATAAAATACTATCTTGAGTTACCATGATGTAGAGGTTGTTGTCTGCACTTCCTTTTTTGAACCCTGCCTGCTATAGATATTTATCCAGTCTAGGGTACCATGCTATAGGAGCATGTTTTAGACCATACAAGGCCTTATTTAATGTACACACATAATCTGCATTCTTTGAAAACTAAAATCGTTCTAGTTCTTTAATGTAGACTTCTTCTTCAAGTTCCCCATTTAGAAAAGATGATTTTATGTCCATCTGATACACTTTACTATTTTTGGAGCATGCATAAGCTAAAAGCAATCAGATTGCTTCCATTTTGGCAACCAGGGAAAATGTCTCTTTAAAGTCGATTCCTTCAACCTACGCATATCATTTACATACCAATCTAGTTGTGTTCCTTGTAACATGTCCATCTTCATTCAATTTATTCATGTATACCCACTTTGTGTCGATCACATTCTTATAGCTATTTTTAGATTTTTGTGGTGAGTATTTTAAAAGTTCTTTGCTGGATAATCCAACTGTGGATTATCCAGCAAAAACGATTAGTCCTGATGATGAATCCCAATTCGGATTCGAAATATCGAAAAAAATGACACATTCTTATACTTTGGTATTGAAACCAATTACCAAGTGTCATTTTTCTCTATTTGATCCAATTCTTCATCCATGGTCTTATTCCAAAATGCATCCTTGTTGGCATCTTCAAAACAGTTTGGTTTAATCATAAATGAGTGTGCTAGGTGCATTTTTTCTGGTGAACAGATTCTTCTTCTAGTCTCAACTCCTGCATCTTTGTTTCTGATAACCTGATATGGAGGATGATTCTTCTATATTCGTCTGCTAGGTGTATCTGGAGGCACTTGATAAACTTTCTCTTATGCTTCTGTCATATCCTTTTCATCTTCCCCTTATACTTGATTTTCATGTTTTGCTTCTTCTTTGTAAAGTTGTTCCATTGATTCATTTTCTTCTTCCTTTAATTCTTGTATATTTGTTTCATCAATTGTTACGTTGATGCTTTCCACAACTTTGTTCAATCTCAGGTTGTAAAACTTGTATGCTTTCCTTGTACTTGAGTAACCAACAATTACTCCTTTGTCCACACGATAGTCAAACTTTCCCATTCTACCATCTTCTCTTTTGATGTAGCATTTCTTCCAAAAACTTTGAAGTGTTTCACATTTGTTGGTCTTCCTTTCCATAGCTCATAGGGATTTTTGTTAGTGTTGTTTATGAGAATTATACTATTTTGAATGTGAACTGTTGTATGTATTGCCCGTGTCCAAAATATATCTATCAATTTGGAATCCATTAGCATTTTTTGAGCCATTTCTTGTACTGTCATGTTCTTTCTTTCAACAACTCCATTCTGTTGAGGTGTCCTAGCAATGGGAAATCACCTTTTTATACCATGCCTACTGCAGTATTCCATAAATTACTTTGAAGTGAACTCTCCTCAATTATCATATATCAAGCATTTGATTTTTGAATCCATTTAATTTTCAACCATTTCCTTGTAGACCTTGAAGTTTTGAAGAGCTTCTGACTTATTCCTGAGAAATAAAATTACAGTCATTCATGTATAATCATCAACTAATAACATAAAGTATTTTTCACCTTTTAAAACCCCTTTTGTAGTTGGTCCAACTAGATAAGTATGTACAATTTCTAGTGATCTTCTTGTTGAATATTATTTTGATTTAAACCTGGTATTTGTTTTCTTTCTTTGTTGACAATGATTTCATAAAGCGTTGGTTGGTTTCGTGATCTGTGGAATTTCTCTAACTGCTTCCCTTTTGCTGACTTTCACAAGGTTATAAAAATGTATGTGACCCATTGTTCTATTCCATAGCCAACTTTCATCTTCTTTTCCTAGGAAACACTTTTCTTTTCCAATTTCACTTAATACATATATGTTGCTTGAAGTTCTCACAGCTGTTACAATCAATTTTCCTAAACCTTCTTTTCTTATCTCGCACTTTTGCGAATCGAAAGTAAATTTATGACCTTGGTCACACATTTGAATGACACTTAGAAGTTAGAAGATTATGTTTCATATCTTCTACTAGTAGAACATTTTTTTCCTTGGTATTCTTGTTCCCAATTGTGATTGTTCATTTTCCAATGATTTTAGCTGAATCATCATTTCTGAAGGAGGTTGATCCATCTCTTTCCTTTCCTAATGTAAGAAACCTGTCTCTATCACCTATCATGAGTTTTGAACAATCACTATCAACATACCAACCGCGTTTCTTCTTCTTATCTTGTAGAGTGAGTGCACATTATTCATTGCTATACCGATTCTTCTTTCTTATCCATGTCCTTTTCTGAGGTTCCTTCCTGTGAATTTTGTTTTTCTATTGTGTTTCTCTAGGAGGGACAACCATTCTGCAATCTTTGGCTATGTATCCAAAGTTGTTACATTTTAGAATTCCACTTTAGTGCTCAAAGATTCAAACCTTTTGTAACTTCTTCTATGTGTTTCACTAGGCCTTCTTGGATAACCCTTTTGTATATGACTTTCAAAGTTGTTTATGTTCATGTTTTTAGCTCTACAATTCACAACTTTATGTCCAAAATTATTACATGCATAACATAAACCAAAAAATATAGTTTGATACCTAGGAGTTGAAGATCTTCTGAAAGGAGGTACTCTTATGAATCCTTCTTCTTCTTGAGGCCTACTTTTTGTGTCGGTTTTTGATTCTAAAATATGAATCTTCTTGGTGAAGGAGTGTCCTTGTAATTTTTTTTTGTAGAGCTTCCTATCCCCTTTGATTGTTTTTGCATAGATTTTTGGATATGTTTCTTGTTATGTTGTTTAGGAGCTTGATCCATTTTCTGTCTAATTGTATCTAACTCCAGACTTGTCATGATAAGGTTTTTGCCTATTGATAATTTCATTCAAAATTTTTGAGTTGTTATGCATATTTTTCTTTTGAATATCCTTTATTAATCTGAAAATTTCTTCTTCCAAATTTCCAATGATCCCGTCTCTTCCTTCTAGATTTTCTTTGAGTGATTCTTCAATTATTTTATCTTCTTCAAGTTTTTTTTTGTTTGTTAATTTGTGCGGGACCTGTTGGCTACGCGATTAACCTGTGGCTTGAGAAACCGCGACTCAGGGGCATCTAAGCCATCAAAATCACCCGGGGATCGCACCCGGCCTGAGCCACACCAACCCTTAACATGGTTGGATTTTTTGTCCCCGCAGGTTTCGAACCGGTGACTTTAACATCATTATCTTCTTCAAGTTAAACATTCAAATTTGTGATCATTTGTTCTAGTTCCTCAGTGTATTCTTTCTTGTCTAGTTCCACTTCCAGTTTTATGTTTTTCTTTTTTTCTCTTTTGATAACTTCTATGGCACACAACAATTCTTCTCGGTAGCCAACTTCTATCTCTTTATATTCCTCTTTGGCCTCTTCATATTCTTCTTCGACCTATTCATATTCTTCTTCAGAGTCTTTTTTATCAGAGTCTTCTACTTCCATGAATAGAACTTTTTTTGTCTCACTGTTACTGACTTCATCTTCATCTGATGATGAGTTGTCTTTTTTGGTGCATAAGATTTAATTGAAAATTTTCTTTGTGGTTCTTTTGTCTTTATATGTTTGTTTGCTATTTGAGTAACCTTCTTCATTTCTCTTTTTATTATGATGATATTCGTTAGCAAAATGACCAATGCCATCACAATAAAACAAATCAAAGGAAGCTTACCTCTATACCTGTCGTTGGTTCACTTGTTCAATCTTCTAAGAAAGTTGGACACTTATTCATCATCTTTCGAGACGTCACTATTGCTGCTATGTTATTTTTCTTCTTTCTTTCCCTTTTGTTTTGACCTTTTGGATTCTTTGAAGGATGCTTCTTTTATATCTAGATTTTCTTGTTCAGTTCTCATTTCATTTGTTGTGAAGCTTCCATGTAGTTTGTCCATGCTTATAGATTTTATATCTACTCTTTCTTTTAGTGCTGATATCTTAGGGTCAAATCTCATAGGAAGAGATCTTGGTACCTTTTGAACAATTACAGATTCTTTGATTTCTTCTCCCAATCCAAAGATTGCATTTACTGTTTCATCAACTTGTAAAAAGTAAGCTGCAATGTTCTCATCTTCCTTCATATTTAGTTGTTCAAACTGACCTCTATATGTTTGAAGCTTTGCTGCTTTGAATTTTGAATCTCCTTCATAAATATTTCGAATTTTGTCCCAAATATCTTTAGCGTATTTACAATGTGCAACTTTGGTGAATATCGATTCTCCAAGACCATTCAGAATTTTATGTATGGCTTTGGAATTATTCTGACCAATTTTCATAGCTTTGTCATTTGCCAGCGGAACTGCTGGTGTTGTGTATCCATCTACAATTGATTTCCAACTTTCAAATCCATGTTCTTGTATATATGTCTTCATCCTTATACTCCAAAAGGCATACTTTTGTCCATCAAACTGTGGTATTCCATTTTCATACATGTTGTTGCTCTCCATGATCTACCTTTCAACGGTTAAACTGATTTTTGAAGGAACCTTCTCTGATACCAATTGTTGGATTACAGAGAGGGGGGGTGAATCAATAATAGAGAAATGTAATCATTTTTAACCATATAATGCAAGTGTTTTATCAATATAGTATTATCATCCAATATTTGCAGAGTAAATAAAAAATGAACAAATGAACAATCATACACATACAAAGTACACCAGTGCTTTTACGTGGAAACCCAAAGTGCGAGAAAACCACATAATTATTTTTCTTATATGTCTTCAAGAATTACATTCATTGGAAGCACCAACTTCCTTTTTTTTCTAGCTTCAACTAAAAGGAGGATCCAACCCTCTAGTTTCTCAGGCTACAACCTGAGGGAAGTTCCAAATCCCCAGTTCTTTGGATACAAATAAAAGGATGCTATAACCACCTATGTTCTTCGGATACAACTGGAAGGTGGCTACAACCACTTGTCCTTGTCCCGTCCAACCGCCCTGCCGTATAAGTAGAATGATGGAACAATTGTCACACTATCACTATGCGATATACTACTGTAAACCTAGGGATATCATATGATCATAATTTCTTAGCTAGGGATATCATATTTCATTACAACTTATTGTCATCTACTGTTTTATTTTCCCAAAACCACCTTATGTTAAGGGGATGTAACTTCTTAGAGTCTCTTTCATACGAATGTGAGGGTTAAAAAGGTAAGGCCTTATGATGCCAATTCCGATATCTATATCAATATAGGATCTATAAGGTGATTAACATTATTTGGAAACAAAATTTTAATTGGGTTTAAACAAAATCAAACATTAAACTTGCACCTTGGAAATAAATTATGCAAAGGTTAATTTGTGAAGGTTATGGTTATAATCGTGTTAACACATCTACTCATTAGGTAATGACAAGGGATATCCACCTCGGATGGTTAATGCAAAGGTATTTGGGTTTAACATTAGTGGTGTAGCAAGTCAGCCATCCAGTTACCTCGCCATTAATACTCTGAACCACTGATACAGGTTGGAACCCTCATGCCTTAAAGGCCTGTCTGCAACATTTAAAGCGCTTGAGATATGTCTGTTCAATCAGAGCTCGACTGGAATTCCCTAATGATATGTTGACACATACACTATATTCACGTGGCCCAGGTACGAAGACCCCATCCCCTTTACTCCTTACAAAAGATTACTCCAGCAGTTTCACTTTCATTTTGGTTTTGGTTTCATGCGGAAGGAAGCACTGTCTCAGTCCATTTTTGTTTGCATTCCGGTTTTTGGTTTACTGAAGGAGGAGAGAATGTCTCAGACCATTATTTGTTTGGATTTAACCTTGTGGATACAAGTTTAGGATTTGAGCCTTGTACCAGATGGGTGAAGATCTTGGGTGGAACTTCTCGACAGTAGCTCTGCATGGGGAAAGTTTACCCTTGACTATTTTTTTATCTTGTTAGGTAGGTCTGTGCATGCTCCTGGTCTCGATCTGTCTTTCAATAGTATTCTTTGATTTTAATGTGAAAGGGTAGGTGATACCCTGGCCAGCTTTAGTTCTTCATGGTTTAACCCCTCCTCTGTACTAGTCTTTCTATCAGCTGAGCTATTCTCCTTCCTTGGAGGGACTTACTAAGATGTCTATTAAAAGAGTTCATTTGGAATATGCTATATTTTTTTTGTTTGAATTTTCATTAATATGTCTACAAGTTTATATGCAATGATGGTCAAGGCTTTGTCTCATCCCTAATGTTTGAACATATTTGTTCCAAGTTCTATATTTAGTTGATACGGGGTATGCCCTGATTTTTGTATATAAACATTCTGGTGAGAAGAAAATGTACACCAAGATCATGCCTGGTTGGACTTGTGATATATAGACAACCATTCTATTTAACATTTTGATATTTATTCCTTGAGTATTATTTCCTATGTGAAAGGATTTCATTTTGTCACTTTTCATATGTAATGTTTTCCTCGGTATTTCTGAAAATGATTTGTTATTACAGATTTGAAATCTCTAGTTATGTTCCAGAAATTGAATCTCATCATTGAGTACACGGTCTTTTCTCAAATAGATTCGACTAAGTAATGGAGTACTACATAAAAACTAGTATAAAAACATTTGTGCGTGAGGGTTTTTCTTCCACCGAGCTTGGGTGATGACTTTCAGATTTCATTTAAGCTTTGTACACTTGTATTCTTGTTATAGCACTAGTTTTTGGTAGGAGTTGAACCTGAGTCTTATTTCTCCCTTTTATAATTTTGATTTATGAGTTGGATGTATGCAATGGTTTCATGTAGCTTATGTCTGTGGGAATCCATCCATATTTTGTGGTCTCTTGTATATAAATCGATAGGGTAAAAAAATGTTTATTATCTGAGGTTAAAAGGGATCAGGACTTCCAGAAAAAATTTGGGTTTATTTTCCTTTCAGGTGCTTCCTTACTCCTTTATACTAGATACCCTATAGCATTGTACCTATGACAGATGTTATACTGTAGATGCACCTCTAAACCTATGACATAGGTTATACTGTAGATGCGCCTCTAAACCTACAACAGAGGTTATACTATAGATGAACCTTTGAAACCTACGACAAAGGTTATACTGTAGATGCATCTTTGAACCACATAATCATTAATAAAGTACCCACACTACCATGCTGATGTACATATGTTCAATTTTCTGTAATGGGGTTTTGATAAGTTTTCTTAATTATATTCCTGTGTGAATGTTTATATGTATATGTGTCTAGTTCTTTTTCAGATACCTTAATAAATCAGTCTATTCCAACGTCATATTATATCATCTAGAATGCTCATTATATGATACCTGTATTTTCATGATATATTTACACAGCTTGATATACATATCGCTTAATACCCCTGTGTTAAGGAGTATATTTACCTTTGACATTGGATTGGTATTCTCATTAGAGGAGGCTCATTGTATACTATAAACAACTATAGGAAATGAAATCCGCCACAGTTATTGGTGTGCGTGGCTTCAAGTATTCATGCAAACAATTTTATTTTTCCATTTACTTAACAGAACTAAGAAGATAACTGTAGTCTGTAATCTATTATGGAATTAGTAACTACTACAAAATTCATTTTGTTGTTTGGGACATTCCAATATCTTAGTAATTAATCAGGATCATATCTAAATAATGAGTCCATTTCCAGCCAACGATTATGAAATAAAATAATAGATCTTTCCATCACAACCATCAACCATAATTTATACATAGAAGTAAATAGATTGCACATATGACATTTGACTAGGACAAGGTAGAGTTACATATCTGAGCCAAATTGTTGGAAGACAAAGGGAACAACCATGTTCCTCCCAACCATAGAATAGGGTAGCCAATCTACCTGTCCGATTCACCCCCTAGCCTGACCATGAGTCCATGAGGGCAAATTGGAATTTCCTCTCCAACAATGTCGTTCAATTCCAACAATATCTCCCTTTCCTCACACTCACACATTAGTGCTCATAAAAGCAAGAAAAAAGGGAATAAAATTCATAGTCTTCCTTCCCAGCATACTTGGCAGCGTCCTGCCTCCTCACATATGCTATTTATTAATTTGTCTAGGACTTTTTCCCTCCCATGGATAATTTTCACAGCTTTCTAAATCCTTGATTTTCAGGGGCTGCCAATGGCCAAATCACTGATTTTCCACTTGTAACAATCAACCCAGAGTTAATTCCAATGTGTTCCCCACTCATGGAGTCATGGTCAACTAAATTTAACATGGTTGTTCCATTTGTCCTCCTGCAATCAATATAAAATATTTTGTTTTCATACAAGTGTCATAGTCAAATAGTTAGTTGGGTCAAATCAGGTTTCTGCCCAACATTCATAATAATTAATTACAATCTTCAAATTCAAAATTCAAAATTTCCATAAATGACAAAAATTTTCCAATTCGAATTTACTAAAAACGAAATGAATTTCCAATAGATAAGGATTATTTTATTATTATTATTATTATTTTTTGGGACATCACAGCCATCAATCTGTAATGCCTCATAATCATAATCAAATTCCCAATAGCATAATGATCTAAATCACTTGCAAGCAAGTGTCCTCAAAAAATAAGTTCGTTCAGTGCATGCAAGAAATGGATGTTACATGTAATTATATAAGTTAATTTTAATTTATTACATTAGTAATACAATTATGTTATTTTTGAATACTCTTGAGTTGTGATGTAATAACATAGGTAAGGTTTAATTTACTACATTATTAATATAATTATGTTATTTTTGAATACTCTCTTGTTGTATTTATTTCTTTGTAAATGTCTCATAAACAATTTGATTATATTATAATCTTTTTCATTGTAAATGTCTTATAACAAATTTTATTATAAATATAATAGAAATAATTTAATAACATTTCTCAACTTCAATTATTATTATATTATTAATAAACAAATAACTTATTTCACAAGTCTAAAGATAAATCTTTTATCTGTCTAATCCATGTACTACCTGGTATTTTTTTATTCTTTACAATCAACCCATTTAAATGGTAATTATTATTATATTATTAATACCCAAATAACTTATTTCACAAGTCTAAAAATAAATCTTTTATATGTCTAATCCATGTGCTACGTGTTATTTTTTTATGCTTTACAAACAACCCATTTACGTGGTAATGTAGTTAAGTAAAAAAAATTTATGATATGTTTTGATTAAGGAAATTGAAGTTTACATCTTAACTATTTTAAAGTAAATAATATTATGTTTCAAAGATGTTGATGTTTTATTATTGGGGAGATGTATAATTCTTTATATTGATTAAATAAAAAAACAATATCAGTTTAAATATAAAAATTTAAAAACAAAGAAAAATATATATATTTGGTTAAGTTTAATTAAAAAAATTGTAATATCTTTCATTATTAGTTGTGTTCTGTGATATATGAGAAAGTATTATTTAGCTCTGCTCTCCATATATGGAATACACTTAGTCAAAATTTTAAATGAGTTGCAATTTATAAACCATTATAAATATACATTTTGAAATTATAAAACTTTTGTATTCAATTTTTTTGTTTTTCAATATGATTAATATTGTACATAATGCATCCACTTAGGGATTAACATTAGTGGTCACTTAAAATTATATTCCTATACGGATAGTCACTATTATATACTTACTTAATTTTTTATATACTTATTTAATTAATTGAGAAATAACAGAAATAATGTTCTTTAATAAAGGTGTTTTTTGAAATAGGGTTTTGAGTTCTTGAATTTTGTTGATTTTTAAGGTTCCTCAAGTTCTTGAATTAGCAAAAAATTGTATTCCATGTGATATTCACTTAAAAATGTTTCCAAAGTTTTTGAGATTAGAGTCTAGTATTAGTTTAGAGGGTATTTTAACATTATTTTTAGGAAATCTTAACAATTAAACATGGAATTTTTAGGGATTTATCAATGTGTAAAACAATAACTTATAAATTTGAGAGATAATACAAATTTTGAGAAAAATATGGAATCGTTTTAATACTTTAACATTAGATATTGTAATGAAAATGAAATCAACTTTTGAGAAAATTATGGAGTCATTCTAACACTTTCACATTCACCATTAAAAATAAAAATGAAGTAAATGTTCAACCGATTGAATGTTATGATACTTAAGAATTTGTGATAAACAACATGATAGACTTGCACATTATTAACAACACATGAAAAAATATTTTCATTAAAAGCATTAACAAGTAGCATTAGAAGCTAAACATTGGCGAGAGATAACATGAAGAACAAGTTAATGAGATGCATTAGTTAAAAGTTTAGAAACAAAGAGAAATACATATATTTGATTAGGTTTAATTAAAAAAATTGTAATATCTTTCACTATTAGTTGTATTCTCTTATATATGAGAAAGTACTATTTAGCTCTGTTCTCGATATATGGGAAACACTTAGTCAAAATTTTAAATGAGCTACAATTTAGAAACCATTATAAATATACATTTTGAAATTATAAAACTTTTGTATTTTATTTTTTTGTTTTTCAATATGATTAATATTCTACATAATGCATCCACTTAGGGATTAACATTAGTGGTCACTTAAAATTATATTCCTTTATGGATAGTCACTATTATATACTTATTTAATTAATTGAGAAATAATAGAAATAATGTTCTTTAATAAAGGTGTTTTTTGAAATAGGGTTTTGAGTTCTTGAATTTTGTTGGTTTTTAAGGTTTTTCAAGTTCTTGAATTAGGAAAAAATTGTATTCCATGTGATATTTACTTAAAAATGTTTCCAAAGTTTTTGAGATTGAAGTCTAGTATTAGTTTAGAGGGTATTTTAACATTATTTTTAGGAAATCTTAACAATTAAACATACATGGAATTTTTAGGCATTTATCAATGTGTACAACAATAACTTATAAATTTGAGAGATAATTCAAATTTTGAGAAAAATATGGAATCGTTTTAATACTTTAACATTAGATATTGTAATGAAAATGAAATCAACTTTTGAGAAAATTATGGAGTCATTCTAACACTTTCACATTCACCATTAAAAATAAAAATGAAGTAACTGTTCAACCGATTGAATGTTATGATACTTAAGAACTTGTGATAAACAACATGATAGAATTGCACATTATTAACAACAAAAGAAAAATTATTTTCATTAAAAGCATTAACAAGAAACATTAGAAGCTAAACATTGACGAGAGATAACAGGAAGAACAAGTTAATGAGATGTGTTAGTTAAAATGGATTTCAAATTATAGAGAGGAGTAGAGCTCGATCTTATTGAAAGTTTAATGGAGGGTTGGTTCTATTGATTGTGGAAGGTATGCTGAAATGCTTATGTGATTACGTTAATAATTATTGTTGTTATATAGAATATTGTATCATATTGTGGGAGTTAGATATCATTTTTTGTTTAAAATATATATACCACATAACAATACCTATTTCATATATTTATAAAATGACGCCAATTAATGAAGTGAAATATAAAGTAGTTGGGTTGAGAATGATGTTGCAATTAAGGACAACACACCATTGTAATGCAATATTTTATGATAAGATTATGTTGTCAAAAAATGCAATATATCTATCATTGAATAAATGCATTGATTTCAATAATGATATATCACAAAACACATATTGATTTCAATGATGATATTAAAAAAATGATTTTCAAAAGTAAGAGAATTAAAATGATTTCACCAATAATATAACACAAAACAATAGGCCCATTTATTTTAGAGATGGTACAATAAAAAATTATTTTGAGGAATTAGTTGCAATGATTTAATGACATAATGAAAAACAATGCAATGCATTGACTTTATTGATCACACAATGATAAATTATTTAGATTTAAGATTGATTTCAATAATGACATAATGCAAAACAATATGGATCCATTGTGATGATATAATGCAAAAAGATTTAGCATACTCAAGTAGTTGCATTCATTTCAACAATGAGACTCATTGATTTCAATGATAATAATATAACATAAAACAATAGGGTGCATTGATTTAAATGATAATAGTATG
>ML800397.1:2923-22585 GCA_009831015.1 Picea engelmannii
AAAGACAGGTACAAAAAGGTGTTAATTATGGTGTCCTATTAACTAGCACTACCTGCTAGAATGACATCAACAGAAAGAATACAAAATGCAAATTTTTCTAGACTGGATCCTGCAATTTTCCTGGTCAATAGCATTATGAATATTGTTTTTCTAATATATTATATAAGTAGCATTTTCTCAAAAATAAAATACTGCTTTCTATAACTACAACGTACATTTCTCCTTCAAAATCAGCATACACAAAATGTGCCAATATCAATCTACACTAATATTATATTCACAGGAAACAAGGATATCTAGTATATGTATTATGACTTTTAAAGAAATTTTATTTGAAAATTTTGTTGCATGCATGTTATCACTAAGTGTCAACACAATCTTGGACAAACCCTTTCAATTAAAACTAACACATAATGAAGATCGTGAACATTCTTCAATAGAGCTGAAAGCTCAAATACATCATTTGGATTGGTTAGGATTAAAGGACAAAGGATTCTTTTAGTTGTATATTATCTATGTCAGATATTTCACAATCTTTGTCCAATTCCTTTCAGATGATCAATGAAAATTTAAGTTCCTTGAAGTGAAAAATTAGAATAATAAAACACACACAAAATCTACTATCTTTAACAATATCATCATATGCAATTGGCACAAGCACTGCTTTATCTATCCCAAATAAATAGTATTGAACGCTTCTCTCTAGAACATATTTATAGTATTATTACCTAATTTCACGAAGTATCTTTATATTGCACCTCACCTTAATATAGAATGGCCCTAGTCGAATCAGAGTCTTCCGAAACTGCGAACAAACAAACAAATTGCAATAAGTGACTATATGGTGTAAGCAATATATCCAAATAAGTAAATACTATGAATCTGAAAAAAAAAAGATAACTTCCTTCCAAATCCATACACAATGTAACAGCATCCACTTCATCAATTTCCTGTGCTGTCATAATGTAACATAGACAGAACAATGCACAGCTACAATCTTAGTTCCCAAAGTTTCACTTTTGCATTAATTGGTGAAAGGAGGAGATAACTTTGTCTTTTAACATTTGACAGATGTATATCACTTCATGGCATATCATATCTGATAGTTGTATTCCATTTTATTATTTTATACATTATCCACAGTGCTCTCAGCTTTATACTTGGCTCAGAAATACCGTAAGTACCCCCTTGAAGTTCTGTACATGATGTATATTGTCCCATTGACATTTTTGTATGCATTTGTGGGCATTGATATAGTCTGTTTCTTTCTTCCTTCCATCAGCTTATAATTTTACATAATGTCAATTCTCGAGAAGTAGCCTGCTGCAACAAAACCACAACTGGCATCCAAGGATTCCACTCCCTTCAAAACTAGATGATTTAAAGTCTAAAAACCTACAATCTCCCAACTACAAGTTGAAATGTCTCATATCACTTCGGACTTTAAAATTTTCCTTCCACCTCGTTCATCTATTTCTCCAAGCCTGTTCTCCATTAACCATCAGTTTCTATTATGTCCTATTTTTAGAGATTTTCTATTTTTAGCTGGAAAAGTATCTTAAGGAGAATACTTAAGCAGAGAATGGTTGCATATTACACCGCATCTTGATTATCATACCCCTGTTTGCAGATGACATGGTCCTTTTGGCTTCCTCCCCTGAGGGTCTTCAAATGCAGTCAAAAGCTATTGGCAACTTTTGTGATCGTATGCAGGTGGTGGTCAACCTTCGCAGAACTAAGGTCGTGATTTTCAACACCTCCAAGAAATCTTTGGAGGATTTTTACTTCTTTTTCATACAGGGTGAAGTAGAGATTATTGCATCCGAGACATATTTGGGGGTTCAATTCACAAGCCCTAGGGTCACCATGAGGACCGCTTTCCAACCCTAACTTTGCAAGGGGTATGCTTCCTTAGCCTTGCTCGAGCACCAATGATTACATTTAGATTTTCAAGATATCCCTATAATGATGTACCTTTTAAACACCATCATTAAACCCACAATTCTATATGGGGTTGAAGTTTGGCAAACATATCTATCCTCCACAGACTGGGCACATATTGAGAGGGTGTAATCTATCATGCTCCAAAGTATGATATATTGAGAACAGACAGTCCCACATGCCATCATCTGAGCCGAATTTGGGGCTCTAGAGAACATCTTCAAGCTCATATCTTCCTCCACAAGATTCACATGCTAGGGGACTATACTTCTAGATGAGATACGTATCCATATATTGATTTTTAATCCTCCAAGAAGATTTCCTCCCTTCCCTTTCCGGACGTAGAAGGGGCTAGTACTCATAGTCCATTTTTTCAATCAATTGGCATTTCTATAGAGCATCTACCTCCTTTCAGATATTCCTTGGATGCTCCCAGTCATCTCCTCCCCTCAATAGGAGAGATCAACAAGGCAACTAGGGATGACGTCAATCTATCAGATGTACATTCAGAGTCCTTGGGTCTCCCCCTTCAAAGTTTTGGGCCGAAGATGGCCTTTTATTATGAGCATTTCACGCAACTACAAGATGGTTTCAGTGTTTGTCCTAACAACATTCAGCACCATTAGGTGCACAGCCTTAGGAGCCCACTCAACAAGTTATGGCCCATGTGTTTACTCCCACCATATATGGATCGAGACAGACCACCACATCTAGTCGTGTGGGAGGACCTATCAACTATGCCATCTCCCTGAAATTGAGTCTAAGTAGCACTTTGTTTCCAAATGTTCCATATACTACGAGATTCGAGGGAGGTTTTGTTGCTTGTTGTTAGCTTTCAAGGTTACTCCAAAAGTGTTTACACCATGTTTGGGGGTGCTCCATGAGATTTGGGGTACATGATGTATGATCAGCCCCTTGATGGTCATAATGGATTTGCACATGAGAGATGGTTCTTGTTGGATATGCACATAGGAGATGGCTTACTTAGTGGTTACTTGACCTCAGTAGAGTGCTTGCATGATATTCTTCCCTAGGGTGTTGGAGATCTTCAAATAGCTTTTGTGATGTTCTACATTATGGCCACATGGAGATGGTTACTTGCTAGAAAAACACCCTACTTAGGAGGAGGAGAGTTTTGCATCTCGGAGGAGGGCATTGAACCCTAGAGAGCACAGGGTAGCTTGGATGCTTGCATGGAGTCTTAGAGTTGATTTGGAGATGCTTGGGTTGCAATAGTGTTCATGGAGGGGGAGTTGAACCAGTGGAGTACATGGCTTAGGAGGATTGTCAGCATCATTAGAGGCTTGTAGGAGGAGCATTAGACACGCATCATGAAGCGCCCTTGCATTTGGAGCCTTGCTTTTGGACAACATCGCCTTGGAACTTGACATGTGTACCCCTGGAGTGTAGCACTCCACATGTGTGAGCCTACATGTGTCATTGTAGGTTACTTATAAGGGCATAGGCCCACATATGTATCGTTGCCCTCCCTTACCTCTTATATATAGAGAAAGAGAGGAAGGACAGAATCCTTTCATTCATCATCATCATTGTACTCTTTTCTTTGTACTTGTCTTTTTGGAGGAAAGCACTAGGGTTCATGAGGAAACCCTAGGAATAATTATGAAGAAGAGCAAGGATGTCTTTGTTGGAGGATCCTTGTGAGATACTAGGGTTTACTCTTCTGAAGAAGATGTTGAAGACGATGATCACTATTACTCATTCATTCTTGTGTAGAGATGTGATCAAAAGGAGTGCACCATTTCTCCTCTCTCTCTCTTGAATCTTCTTATGTACTTGATCTCTCTCTCTTTTCGAGTCACTAGTGTTTCTTGTGCTTGTTGGAGCATGTTGAAGACTAGGGTTAGGATTTCATCACTTGGATATTTGGAGATTAACCTTTTGAGATGAAACCCTAGGTTGTACTTGGTGAAAAGAAGAAGAAGAAGAGGAGACATCTTGCCTTGGAGGGCATGCTTGTTGGATTTCCTTGGTGTGAGCTAGGGTTTGGGAGAGCTAAAGGATTATACAAGCCTTGTGATAAGGCTATGGTTGTAAATGAACTTCATCCTTATGCATATTAATGAAATTTCCAACTGTCCAATACTTGTCTTATTGCAGATTTGATTCTCAGCCATCTATATCATGGTTTGTAATTTCCAGCTCTATATGTCTTTCTGATTTGACATAAGTTAAAGGTGAATGTGTAAGTGATTTAACATTAGAATTGAAGAATATAAGGGCGAATTTGTTAGCGCATGATTTGTAGTTAGGGAAAAGCCCAACCCAAACCACAAGCGTGTGACACAACTGGGGACACCCATCACTGTCACCTAAATAGATATCCCCCTCGTTTTAGTGATGGACAATTCCAACACAAGGGAGGCTTCCTAGGTGACCCTAGGGGAATTGCAAGGGAGAAGCCAGGGAGAAGAATGGAGCACCCATATAGGTCACAATGAAAGGTTCTAGGGGCTTGATGGAAGATGAGTATCGGTCGTGGAAAAGTTGTCAATGAAGAATACCTGCAAAATAAATGTTAGCCAACCAAAACCAAGACAATATATATGATGAAATGAGCCCTAGAACAAAGGGGAAACAGCAAGTTATGCTTGTTGTCCCAAAATTGCAGCAGTAAACAATTATATATCAGTAATGAAGAATCACAACAGCTGCAAATTGAACCATCAAAATCAAGTATATGATATTGGAAAATAAAGCTTATAACTAGTACACAATCCTCCAATGTTTAAACCAAGATCTTGATAGAAAAGGAGGGCTGTTTAAGAGTGTTATCAGCAAGTATTTATGACAGCCCAATGGCTGTAGCAAACTTTTACTACAGCAGCAAGTTCTAACCACTGAAATTAGCAAGTCAACCACCCAATCAATAGCTTATCATCAATCGAACAATTATCACAGCTTACAAGAAATTTTCAGCAGTAGAAAAGTGGAAAAAGAGTATGAGAGTATAAGGTTGTTGCAGCCCTACTGGATGTAGCTTAATGTTTATTACAGCAACACAATCACTTAGCCAATCAAGACACCCTTGGAGGACAAGAGAGCCTAAAGCATGTAAGATTTAAATCCAAACTTGAACAATTCAATCTCTCAAATTTTATGTTTACCAATGCAACAATAAACAATCTCCAATGCAATTAGTGCCTTATCTATTGGGTTAATGGACTCTCTTGCTTAGACAACAACCTAGGAAACAAGGGTAAAAAAATGTTTCTATGAGAATTAAATCCTTATAAAGCTCAAAAAGACACAAAACCTCAAAATTTTCTACTGTTGTTTCATAGATTTTCGGAAAGCTTTTGACTATGTCCCGAGGAAAGCCCTACTCCAACAGCTTAGAGATATTGGCATCTCTGTGACTCTATTGACAGCTATTATGCGCCTATACGAGTTTGTTATGTTGATGAATGCAGCTATGTGAGACATTCTCTAGCTTACAAACCTATGAGGTGTGGATCATTGCAGTTATGTGAAGTCTTTCTCTCAGCTTACAAACCTGAGAGAAAGCCCCTAAGAAGGGTACGTGGTTCCTGCCTGAGACAGAGTTGGGAATGTAGAGATGACCTCCTCCATTCAGAGAGTTGAGAAGAACTCCAGATGATTATCGAGTGGAAAAGCGATCTGTTGAGTTAGGACGTGCCTGTGGCTGAGCACAAGGTGAACGTGTGAAATCCCAAAGTGTTGGGTGCATCGTCATGAGAACAGAAATGAAGATGATGTATTAGCCTCCTCTGAGCAGTAGAGTTGACGAGAAGACTCCAGATGATTCTCCTGTCGGTGGCAGTGGGAAAGCAGATCTATAGAGTGGACGTGCCTGTGGACGAGCACAGGTGAACGTGTGAAAACCTAGTTCTTTTGTATAATGCAGTGAATCAGAGCTATGACATCCCTATGGATGTGCCCCTAGTGGATGAGCACTAGTGGGTGTATCAGATCCTTTGCTATATATTGTTCAAGAGTCAGACCTACCTGTAACCCTAATTATTATGTAAAGGGTACAGGTTGACCCTATCTTAATATGACTAATAATAAACAAGATAATTAATATTGTTAATATTAATTATAATAATAATAATAATAATAAATTATAAAGTGACTTAGAGAGGTCGGCCCTGTTGAGCCAATAGACGCCTTTGTTGATTTGACAAAGTCTAATATAAGTGAGGGATGATTCCCCATTGTGGAAATATATCTCACTTATGAGTTTGGAAATTTCAGCAAGTACACTTCTTTGGAAAAAGGAGCGCACCTCTCTTGGGCGCTAGAGTTCTAGGGCTTAAGCACCCTCTTGTGTGCTAAGTCTTTCTTGGTGGTGAATGTCTTTCTCTTGAAGATTATAGCAAAGGATTTGGTTGGGTTTTCTTCCCTTGTTGAGAAGGGTTTCCCAGGATACTTCGTGTGTTCCTGTGCATGGTGTTTCTTCTTGTGATCTTGGTTGCTGCAACATTATTGTTTATGGTTAAGTGAAATGCTAAAATGGAATGAACTTCATGCTTAACCCAGCTTAAGAAAAATCAACATGGTATCAGAGCATAGGTCTTGAAGAACCCATTGCACAAGCTACAAACCTTTTTCAGCCATCTCTCCTCTTCTGCAGAACCGTACAGCCCTCCTAGGGTTTCCAGAAAAACTGTACGGCCTCCTTCTCAGTGGTGATTCAGCCCTTAATACTTGGACGTTGGGGCTACTTTTGGCATAGAAGAGTACGGCCTCTTCCAGCGCATCTCCAGAGACTCTCAGAGTGACATTCTGAGCATTTTGAATTTTTGGCCCTAGGGTTTCTAGGGTTTCGCTAATTTCTGCAGAAATTCCAGAATTAGGGTTTCTGCAAACTCATTGAAGGAGCTCTTCAGCTCACCAGTGTTCTCTTATCTCTCAAAGGCTTATTGTTGGCAGTCATAAGTCCAATAAAACCGAAAAGTGATAGCCTAGCCTAGTCGTTAGTTTTTCTAGCCTAGTTGACAAAGGGTTGTGAAGAATCTAAAATTATGATGAACAAAACTATGATGGAAGATAAGCTTGATGGATCAAGCAACTTCAAAGCTCTTGAAAGACAAGACTTCAGAGGAAGACTTATTGTAGGTAATACAAAAGGGTTTACCAGAGACAGCTATCAATGAATGGAAGGAAGATGACGTCAGGACAAGGAAGCAAATCACCTACTCAAGTGACAATCTTCTTCATAAAGATCTCAGAGGATAGAGATCAGCCAAGAGCCATTGGAAAAATCATATCAGCATCCCCAGGTATGCACTTGTATATATTATTTGTATCATTGTCATGAGTGAAATTGCAAGAGAAAGGAACCTTTGCTGAAGTCATGGATCCAAAGGGATCTCAGTGCATTCAGAGAAACAACACACTCAAAATAAAGACTCCAGGTTTGATTGTTGTAATTGTCATTCCTCTAACCTATATTTCTAAAAGTTTGATACATTACAAGTAGGTGTTGTAGTTGTGACAATATTCCTTAAAATGTTTTGATGTACTCATTATTCTCCTTTAGGAGATATTCTTGTGTTGGTTCTTTTTGTTTTCTTATTCCAGATAGGTTAACAAGAAAAGAAGATGCTTATCCTTCAGAAGGAGTCAAAACCATTTGAGAAAGAAGAAGAATAGAACCATCATTGAGACAACCAATGCTACAAAGCATGTTCAGAATCTTTATAGGACTCCATGGGAAGAAGCATGCATGACACAGTATATGTGCAGAACAAGAATCTTCACCAGACTTTGAAAAACATAACTCCTGAAGAAGTCTTCACCGAAATGAAGCCTGAGATTGAACACTTCAATATATTTGGGTGCCCAATGTATTTTCATGTACCCAAGAAGAAGAAGTCCAAGTTGAATCCTTCAGGAAGAAAGGATACAGTGAATCTTCAAAGACATCCCTAGTCAGAGACAGATTGAGACAAGCAGAGACATTGTCCTTGAAGAAGAGACAGTTTTCAAAGACCCAGAGAATCTCAGATGGAGATTGATAGTGAGACAATACCTTCGCCCCCTTCAGCAATTCAGAGGAAGACAGACATTACTCCAGGTTATCCAGTTGATATGTTCAGAGATATTGCAGTAGGGCATAAAATGCCTACCTAGACTCACTCTGCAAGAGGCAGAGAAACATACAAGCCTCTCAAGGCACATTCCGAGAAAGCAAAAGAGACTTTCGAGCTATCCTTCAGTCATGAGCCAATTCATTGATAAGACTCCTTGTCTTAGAGAAGCAACAAGAGAACCGGTATGGCAAAATGCCATAACAGGAGAATACCAGTGTATCTTAAAAGAATGATGCATAAGATACTATTCAGGGACCAGAAAGGGAAGTCTGTGGTAAAGCATGCAGCTGATGAAAGTGTAAAGAAATACAAAAGGAGATCTATAGCCAGAGGTTTCTCACAAACAGAGGGAGTTGTCTATGATGAGACACTTGATCCAGTGAACCAGATACACTTCCATCCATGAGTTGGAAACTATATCAGATAGATAGATTCTTGATAAGTTTGGATCTCAACAAGAGTGTTGTTGATCCAAACCTATATCATTACAATGTTGGTGACGAGAGCTTGATCCTGATAACTTATTCAAAAAGCGTTGTTGTTACAAGTAATCCTTGATTTCTGAATTCGAGATGAAGAATCTGAGTATGATGCACTACTTCTTGGGACAAGAAGTATGACAGATGACCGATAAGATTTTCCTGAGTCAAGGAAAATATACAGTGAAAATATTAAAGAAACTCAATATGACAGAATGCAAAATCCACCGTAATGGATTTAAAGAAGAAGATTGATGATGATTCAGACGAAACTAATCCACGGCTGATTGGATCACTAATGTATCTGGTCAACACTAGACTTGATTTATGCCATGCAGTGAATGTGCCTAGTCATTTCATGAGTCAACCAAGACAGACTCACTAGACAACAGCAAAACATGTATTGAGATATATACGAGGCACAGTTGGATATGGCCTAAGATATGCCTCCAGTATAAACTTGAGATTGCAGGATATGTCGATTCAGATTGTGCAGAAAGTACAGTGAACCGTAAAAGCACATCCGACTGATGTTCTATCGTGAAGTTTTCATGGTTTCCTAATGCAGCAGGAAACAAAACTCTGTAGCCTTGAGTACCACAGAGGCAGAGTATATAGCATCGAGTGTGCGAAGCAATATGGCTTCACAAGCTTCAGACAGATTTACTTGATCATGAGATAGATCCTATGATGATAACCAAGAGTCGTGAATAAAGCTCCTTGAGAACCCAGTGTTTCCTGATGGATCGAAATACGATGAGATGAAATGTCCTTATTTCATAGATATGATACAGAGGAAAATCGTACACATGCAGTACCTTCCTACACTTGAGCAGATTGCAGATATCTTCACCAAATTAACTTCGTGAAGAATGACTCCCTAGTCGAGAGGGAGTCTCGATAACTCCAACCAAGACAAACTTCAAAATACATCCGTGTGAGACTTGGCATGATAAAGAATGCCTCCCTAGCTGAGAGGGAGTATTGATGAATGCAGCTATGTGAGACATTCTACAGCTTATAAACCTGTGAGGTGTGGATCATTGCAGCTATGTGAAGTCTTTCTCTCAGCTTACAAACCTGAGAGAAAGCCCCTAAGAAGAGTATGTGGTTCATGCCTGAGACAGAGCTAGGAACGTAGAGATGACCTCCTCCATTCAGAGAGTTGAGAAGAACTCCAGATGATTATCTAGTGGAAAAGCGATCTGTTGAGTTAGGACATGCCTGTGGCTGAGCACAAGGTGAACATGTGAAATCCCAAAGTATTGGGTGCATCGTCATGAGAACAGAAATGAAGATGATGTATTAGCCTCCTCTGAACAACAGAGTTGACAAGAAGACTCCAGATGATTCTCCTGTTGGTGGCAGTGGGAAAGCAGATTTGTAGAGTGGACGTGCCTGTGGACGAGCACAGGTGAACGTGTGAAGACCTGGTTCTTCTGTATAATGCAGTGAATCAGAGCTATGACTTCCCTATGGATGTGCCCCTAGTGGATGAGCACTAGTGGGTGTATCAAATCCTTTGCTATATATTGTTCAAGAGTCCGACCTACCTGTAACCCTAATTATTATGTAAAGGGTACAGGTCGGCCCTATCTTAATATGACTAATAATAAACAAGATAATTAATATTGTTAATATTAATTATAATAATAATAATAATAACAAATTATAAAGTGACTTAGAGAGGTCGGCCCTATTGAGCCAATAGACGCCTTTGTTGATTTAACAAAGTCTAATATAAGTAAGGGATGATTCCCCATTGTGGAAATATATCTCACTTGTGAGTTTGGAAATTTCAGCAAGTACACTTCTTTGGCAAAAGGTGCGCACCTCTCTTGGGCGCTAGAGTTCTAGGGCTTAAGCACCCTCTTGTGTGCTAAGTCTTTCTTGGTGGTGAAGGTCTTTCTCTTGAAGATTATAGCAAAGGATTTGGCTGGGTTTTCTTCCCTTGTTGAGAAGGGTTTCCCAGGATACTTCTTGTGCTCTTGTGCATGGTGTTTCTTCTTGTGATCTTGGTTGCTGCAACATTATTGTTTATGGTTAAGTGAAATGCTAAAATGGAATGAAATTCATGCTTAAACTAGCTTAAGAAAAATCAACACGTTCTTGGTCGTCTTTGCACAGCTCATGGGATGTCTGATTTCATCCGAAGCACTATTGGGGTTAAACAGGGTTGTCCACTGTCACCTACCTTGTTTAGGATTTATATTGACAAGTTGGAGGCATTTCTACACAATCATATCCAGGACACAGATGGTTGTCTTCTTCACCAGGTTTTGATATCTATTCTACTCTTTGTTGACGACGTGGTCCTCCTCTCCTCATCCCCAGAAGGATTATAGAGACAGTTGGATGTCTTAGCTTTGTTTTGCGACCTTCGACAGTTGATGGTAAACCTGGGTAAAAACAAGGTTATGATCTTCAATGGGGTGAAGAAAATTTCGGACCTTCACTTCTTCAGAGGGGAGGAGATTGAGATCACCAACACCTATACTTACTTGGGGGTGCAATTCTCAGGACCCCACTTCAGTTTGCACCTAGCTCTCCAGCCTCCAATCAACAAAGGATATGGATCCTTAGCCCTTTTCGAGAGACAGTGCTTTCGGCACCACTTCCAGGACATCTCGTCCAAGATGAGCCTCACGGACACCTTGATCCGTCCCACTATTCTATATGACTCAAAGAGTTGGGGACCATCTTTACTTGAGTCAGATTGTGCTTCAGCTGAGAGAGTCCAGATTCTTCTTCTCCGCCGCATCATTAGATGTAAGCAGACAGTACCCCAGCACATCATTCTTGCAGAGTTTGGAGCTCAACCCTTTCGGCTTGAGACAGTTTTCAGATTGGTTTCATTCTTGCATGGTGTTCAGGGCCTTGCAGACTCCAAAAAGGGAAGGGATCGGTACCCTTATCTGGCATATTGCTCTTCTGAGACTATTTCCCTTTCCACTCCTCCGGGCCGAGCCAAATGTTGGTTTGCAGGGGTTTCAGATCTCCTAGAGTCTGTGGGCATTCAGTTGGATTGTCTCCCTCCTTTTCGATATTCCTTAGATGCTCCTGGTCACCTTTTACCTACTAGAAAGGAGTTGAACAAGATCATCAGGGAGGACATTTACAGCCAATTCGTCCAAGTCACCTGGGTCAACCCTCCGGGAGGGTCGCGCCCAAAGATGGCCTTTTACACTGAGCACTTCTTGGAGTTGAGAGACGGGCTTATTATTCGACCCCAGTATACGTTTCGTCACTGGATGCATGCTCTTCGCATCCCTCTAGGCCAGTTCAGAGTGGGTTCTCATAGACTTTGAGTAGACACAGACCACCAGATTGATAGATCAAAAAGAACCTACCAAGTATGCCATTTACAGAAAGTGGAGACTGAAGTGCACTTCAATTTTGGATGCCCCGTCTACTACGAGATCAAAGGAAGATTCCATTGCTTGTTCAAGGGGTTCTCAGACCCTCGCCGACTTTTTCACTATTTCCAGTTACCTTGGAACCAGATGGTTTCAAGTGATAATAGGTTCCTTCACAATGATAGACAAAGAAACGGAGGCCTATTCTCCCTCCTTTGCCTCTACATTTATTTCTAATTTTGATGCTGATGTTGAGCTACGGTCTCACACCTATTATGATTTTTTCCCTTTGGTTTTTCCTGGCTCCCAGTCTTCTCTCTTTTATTGTCATTTGTATCTCTTCTATTTTGGTGACATTTTAATATCTAAGAATGTGTTAGACACTCTCATAGTCTAGTAACCATTGATTGTACTCTCTAGTCCCACTGACCTATTCCTTGGTCATTTGTGGACATTAATATAATTATCATATCTTATCTTATCTCTAAATTAATGAAACAAGTTGCATTAGGAGTAAATAACCAATAGGAAAACATAGCATCCTCGTTAGATATTAATCGACATTTTTTTGTAAGATATTTGTTTTGCCATCACACATAATGGGCACTCTAAATATTAAGTAGAAGGTAAAATAATCTGATGCATCCTAGCCGTAATCTCAGTTGCTACTTCTGATTTAAAGGCTGACATGTCAGTTAGGTGGCCATTAATCCCTGAAGTGTAATCATTTTGTTCTGTAATGTAATACAACATGCACTTTTTCAAAAAACAGTGATAGCCTGAACATTTAGGTTCTGATGCAAAGATCATTCATGGTATGAAATAAAACTACTTCATAACTTTTTTCTCAAACAAGTCAGTCACAATAAGCTACATCAGATAAGCTACTTCAAACAGCTATGTCTCAAAAAGAATGGCATAATCACAGATGTCTTATTTCTTTTTAAAAACGTTCATGCAGAAAACCTTCCTGTTATCCTCCACTTTTAGGGATAACTAGGAGATCATGTCTCGAGGCCCACAGGTCCTAGACATGGAGTACCGAGAGTAGGATTGACTTTAGCATGGCCCTGGAGGGCCCACCTTTTCTTTCTTCCAGCACCTTTATCTTGTCAGCAGCATCAACATCCATCACCATTGGCTTGGTCTTGTGTCAAAGATGGTTCTTGCTCCATGAGGTAATTAGTCCGGGTACCATGGTATGTGTCACTTTGATCATCAAAACCCTTGAATATGTGCATTTGATTCCTTTTGTTTCTAACGAATGCTTGGATCTTACACTTGCCCACTTGACCATGTCTGGGAGGATTGACAGGATGCCCTAGTAAGGTTGTGTCCTTAGGTTTTGGTTTGCCACTGGGGGGGATTTCTGAAAAGCCATCATCCACTCCCTTCACAGCACCACTTTTTCATCTTGCTTCCCGCTCACCTATCCCATTTCACTTGTCCGGGCACTGGGTTGACCTATTTTCAGGATTGCACCTTATCTCATGGGAAGAAGGGGCTAAAGGCCCAGAAGGTAAAAGCAAGCTGGTAAAAGATAAAAGCCTAAGAATAAAACCTCGAGATGCTTCACCTAGGGATCCCCGAGAAAGCAATAAAAGGCTTCTCAGCAAGAAACAAGAGGGACCCGTAAAAATAATAAAACAAGACTTGATCAGAGGATAGGGGGTCTCATCACGAGCCAGCCTATTAGGTCCATGGGTACCTAGCAGTATGACATTACCACCAGTTGGTTACCACGCCAGGGTAGTGACTCTTGGTTGCATGGCCAAGGGAAAGGGGGTCTCATCACAAGCCAGCCTTCTCATTTCTGTGAAAGTACTTGTGGGTAACGTTGTCACCACTAGTCACCACGCCAGGGCAGTGTCCCCTGATTAGCCTCTTGAAGAAAAAAGCAATATAGAAAAATAAAAGAATAAATGGCATGAATGGGCTTGGAAAAATTTGCATCCAGGATAGGTGCAGCTCACCTTCTACAAAGGCACCCACAAGTAAAGCTTTGCATCCTCTGCCCTCACTGCACCCACCTGCTTGGACATCCCTTGACCACATCACCCACTTACATGGCTTGGATGAGGTCTCTTCCGAAAACTTTCCTCTTCCAATGGACACTAGCCCAATAGGACGCCTTGTCATTTTCTCCAAACTTGTATTGCAAGCTTGTGTAATGTCTTTGAGCTTTTGACTGATGTATTAGGGATTTTATGCACGTGTTTGATAATATTGATGATGAGATGTGATTGACATTGCTATGATCCCTGTGACTGATGAGCCCATGGAGGGCATAGTTGTTGATGTGTAGGATCATGCCCGACGGAYAGGTACCATTTGGACCGGTACACATGGGGAGATGATCAGTTTGGACCTCCATGGGGCTAAAGAGCCCATCAGGTGGATGTTGAAACCCCAACAAGGGGCAGAGACAGGACAGAGATGGATCAGGGGCTTTGCACCGGAGTAGAGGAGGACGTTCCACCAGAGGCACCTTGGCAGAGCTTGACCTAGGGGGATTGGCCCTTTTTCAGTGGAACGTTGGCCTTGGAAGGCCTAGGACGTCACCCATGATGATCATGACATCATCCAACCTTATGGACGTCTTGGGAGGCAGATTTGGYAATGTTGGCACGTGTGGCAGGTTGGAGAAGCCCAAGGACGGCTAACGTTTTGCTCCAGGATGCCCCATTTGCCCTAGAAGGGGCTAACGTCTCCCTAAAAGGGGCATGACATCTCTCTTTAGCTTGATTAGGTTTTAATTTTGAACATTTAATGTAAAACARTATGATTTTAGTATTTTGGCCTTGTCGACCTTTTTCATGACCTAAAATGTAAAATTAGGTCATGGTACTATATAAATGGAGGGTTTTCACCTTCATTTTTTCATCATCTCTCACTCACTCATTAGTGAGGTCTGAAATTTGCGCTACACTTGGGTTATTTGGCTGAAATTGTGAGGCACACTTGTTGAAGGAAGACTTTCTTGGCATATTTTGGTATTTCTCTTGGTGGAAGGTGTTACAACTAGGGTTTGCTATGCTTTCTTGGTGATATGTAAGTGAATTTCTGCAAAACTTCTTGATTGAATGGTTGTATTGTTGTTCCTTGCATATGTTGTTATAAATTTGTTGAATAAACCCTAGGTGACAAGCACACATAGTAGGTCCTTGTCTCATGTCCCCATCAAGAGATTTTTCAGCCATTGTTTAAAGAGGGAAAGAGCCTAGCCGTAGCTACACTATTCTTTTCTCTTCATTTGCTAGTCGTTTTTACTTTCAAGCTAAGAAGAAGGAGACGCATCAGAGCCTAGTTCTTCTACACTTTGATGGGCCGATTTTTCTAGGGTTTGCTGGTAGAGCCTTGCTGTAGCAACACGTTGCCTTCCAAACCCTCTTGTCTTAGTTTTATGGTATTTTCTCAGCTAGCTGTCACTGCCATTGAGTTAAGGAAGGAGGAGAGAGCACCGAGGCCTAGTTCCCCTACACCAAGGTGAGCCTCTCTCCCCTAGGGTTTTGACTTTGAGGCCTTGCCCTAGCAACACCTCAAAGCTTCACCTTCTAGTCCTTAGTCGTACTATCTTTTGATCCTTTAGCTCCTGCATCCTCTACTTTTGACTCCATTAACCCTAAGGCACTGATCTAAAGACCTCTTGTCTTGAGTGAACTTGATCACAACAACTCTCAAAACTTTGAATGAAACCCTAACTACTAACCCTAGCTTAGAAACTAACCTTACTAACCTACTGTTGCCATCATCTCTAGCTATAAGTATCATTTGTGCAGCTAATGTTTCTCTTATAAGCAATTGAATGGTGGTTTAAAGGCATTAATTGAATGAAGTGTTGATTATTACATTGAATGCCACGTTTTTCTTAGCATTTATTGAAGAAGTGACATTATATAACATTGTTATTTTATAAATATTGCTTTCGTCAATATTTATTATCCAATTGCTTATATGTGTATCAGATAGTCATTGATTTATATGAAGTACTAACCAAGTGAGCAAGCCTACATATATCAGTTTCTTGTTGCTTTGTCTCAGGCAGGTGCATCTCTCTCTTTTTGGGTTATACTTTATTATTGGCTGTTAGCCGGACTATCTGCTCGGTGGTGACTTGTGAGAGGGGGAAACTTATCTTTGTTTTATAATCCTTTGCCTTCTCAAAACCCCAGGTCACCAGGGACGTCTCCCCTGGGCCTTACCACCCTAAACAGAAAGAACCATCCCATTGAGATGACATTGGGTGGGATTGGTTCCAGTTACGCCAGTTTGCCTCTTCAATCTCTAGCCTTTTATCCTTACTAACTGTGCGATAACACTTCCTACATCAGGCAAGGAATATCCCTTTCTCCAGCCACAGTAAAAACATCTTATGTTGTTTATGACCAAAATGAATTAAAATGATATTTACTAGAATTAGAGCCAGCCATTCCACTGTAGGTAATGGCTGCATCATTTAAGCATTAGCTTATATTGACTGTGATTCCCTCTTGGATATAATTACAAAACATACAAAAAAACAATAAGCAATGCACTTAGAAACACTCATTTATAGTTATGTGCACTGTAAAGATAATTAATCTATGACAAAAATATCTAACACGACAAGAATCTGAGCATGCAAAATAAAGTATTTTAGGAGGTCAAGGGCATCTACATTTCAGACTATATTGTCTGGTTGTAACATAGTTACGTTGCAAACTGATGACAACATAGTAACTCCATGAATCCTTGACTGAGTATATGCATCACAACCCCTACGTGAGTCAGTATCATGAATTATTGAACATAAGAATCGAGTTTCATAGAGGTCAAGAATAGATGCTTAACATATAACAAAAGAATAACACAAAAATTAAGGGAAGTACCTTAGCTGCACGCTTGTGGATATCCTTCGCAAAATAATGCCATAAACTCAGCACAGCTACATGAGACAAAATAATGATAGCCCTGTACAATGCCAAGAAAGGACCAAACCGGTAATAGACAGAAAGAGCTTTTGAACCATGACTGCCAATTGCA
The DNA here is from genome assembly GCA_009831015.1 of Picea engelmannii. NCBI lineage: Eukaryota > Viridiplantae > Streptophyta > Pinopsida > Pinales > Pinaceae > Picea > Picea engelmannii. The sequence goes on from ML800397.1 coordinate 19,802, forward strand.
TGTCCAAACTCATTCTCAAGTGATACTCTTCTAGATTTTGCATACTCAGCTGATGGCCTTTCACCATGAACACTCGTCGAGAAGCTGTAGGGCCACAAGAAATTTCTACTTAGTCTGCTGTTGTGACATTGGTGATTTAATGTCTAATGTCTGTCTCAAAAGTTACCTCTTGTTATTAAGTCATATATAAAATAAAATACAAGACAACGAAGTAGAACACAGAACCAAATCATTAAAGATGTTCCCGGGGATTTTGTATGATCATACAAGAACATCAAAGTAGAAAGAACATCAAAGAAGAAGTCATACGTTTAAAATTTAAAAGACGATGAGTGAATCATTATTTTATGTAACTGATATTATGACTCGGTGCTCATCCCAGACATACCTCTGTTGGTTTGTAAAGCCCTTGAAGAAGTGAGAAAGTATAAATGCTCCAGTTCCATCAGATCCATGATTTGTCATGAGCATGCAGTAACATGCATAGGCTTCTGGTATAGGTTTAGCATGTATTGCTGCAAAGGAATGTCTCACAAGTCAATACATCTAGGTAATATAAAAAATTAAAATTAAAATAGCTCCTACTGGCAGAGGAGAAGCAACAATTAAAGTTTTCATGCAAACTGAGCTAAATAATTGTGTAAGGTTGTATTTTTTTTTTCCAAAGGGAAAACGCATTTTCTATTCCAGGAAAGAACCGAAAACACACTCTTTAGGTGCCCATGGAACGTTACAAAGCATAGGATCCTATGTCCCTAAGGTCCTTCAAACACCAGGCCTCCCACTGTCATCTAATATGAAAGGGACAATCCCAAAAATATCAACATATAGTCTGACTGAGTTCTAGTAACAGTAAAAAGTTTAACTGTCCAAACATTGACATAATACAAACTTTCGAGAGATGGCAAAGAAACTACAATCACTTATAATCTAGAGCTCTAGAATAATGGAGTTTCATGTCGAGTTTTAGAAACTTGATCATCAAGTCCTTCCACCATAATTAATTGACCAACAGGAAAAAGTAACCCTGCCTTTGACAGAGCATCAGCTGAAGTGTTCAGCAGCCAGCTCTCTGTACAAATGAGCATAAGTGATCAACTGAAAGTGACTGGAAATCTCCTTTAATTGCTCACCTAGGGGAAGTAAGGTAACGTTCTGGATCTGGAGTTGATTGTTCATCCAATTGACTACCAACAAAGAATCCCTGAAGACCTGGAGCTGTACCTGTTCTTTATCCAGGGCAATCTTCAACAAATATTTAAGTGCCATAAATTCTCCAAAATTATGAGTGCCCCTGCCCAGATTTGCTTTGAACTGACAATAATGAGAATCAGATATATAGAAGACACCTCCCAGGCTGCATATAGAATCTGGGCATTGACAAGCCCCATCGAAATACCCCCATGCAATAGACTTATCCACCAGAACTTCAACCACTTGCCTGCCAGTCAGTTTCTGAGGAGTCTTACAAAGGTGATAAATGGCACAAACCTGTGCAGTGGTTTGGAAAGTGGGAATATGTCTATCCTCAAAAACAATGGCATTGTAGCAATCCAAATACCCCAGAGAACCAGAAAGGGTATGACTCTAAAACTTTTCAACTCTCCCTTGTCATAGCAAGGCTTCAAACAATCCTCAATGCTTACTGCATTCCAAAGATTGTTCATTCCTAGCCAGTGCTCCAAATCTCTCCAAGTTTGTTGTGCATCTGGGCATTCAAAAAATAGGTGTGTGGCGGTTTCAGCTCCTTTTCTACAGAGTAACTGTTGATATTTGTAGCTCGGACAGGAACTTCCACACATATTTTGTGTCAAACGTGCGTGAAGTCGTCCAAGTCAAATCTATTTTGTAATTCACTTTATTTATAAAGTGAAAAGTGCTTTTGAGTTGTAAAAGTCTAATAAAGTGTATTTAATTACATTAATGATTTAGATTAATCTCAACCGTAGATCTCAAAGTGAGATTAAGTTTTTGGTAGATTAGGTCTTCAATTCAAGTATAAAGGCAGAGCATGATAGAGGGAAAAAGATACATTATTCTTCACGAAGACAGTTTTGTCCAAAGGCGAAGAAAGAGGCCGACAAAAGGAGAAAACAGTGCAGCAATGAGAAGAGCAGCCCAGCAGTGATTGCAAGTTGCCAATCTATCCATGCAGTGAATTCCATACAGTCGTACAGACAGACCATATGGATCTGTACAGTTGAACGGACAGAGTCATACCACAGGTTTTTCGTACATGTTTTGCAGTTTTCTCATTCAGCAGGCAGAAAACCTCATTTTGAGGTGTCCTTGTAAGTTTTGAGTCATTAATGATAAGCTGATTTGAAAGACAGATTTCGTGTTTTGTGTTTTATGTTTCTGCTGTATTTTCCAGCCATCTGTGTGATTGATACATGCTCAGATTTTTATTTTTGTTATTGAGTAAATTTGAAATCTCGTTTATTTAATAAAGAAGCATAGGACAACAGTCACCTAGGGTCTGGAAAATTTACATGGTATCAAAGCATATTTCTCTAATTGAGATTCTCTAGGATTTGCAGCGATAAATCGACTGCAGGGAAGAAGGACCAGCAGTGACAGGATTTCAAAACTAATTTTCAGATTTTGAAGTTTGTGCAGTAGATCTCAGAAATGGCATTAAATAGCCTCGGGTTTGAGGACAGATTGGATAGTGCCTCGAATTGTCTATCATGAAAAGTCAAGGTAATGTTGAAATAATGTAACTGCGAAAAGCATTCTTATTATTATTTTATTCATTGGATTAAATCCCCATTGCGGATTAAT
>ML800397.1:42001-56989 GCA_009831015.1 Picea engelmannii
AACACATACCTTTGTCACTCTCATGAGTGATCATACCTGAAATAAATATTTTATCTCTTTCTTTATCCTCTTCTTTGATACTTCCTTCATAAATCTGCATAGACACTGAAATAAAACAAGGTTAATTAACATTCTCACAAAAACTAACTTGTAATGATAAAGTATTAAAGTAAACAAGATACTAAAAATAAACATGAATACTTATCTTTTGTTTTTGTGTGGGGAGGCTCCACGGACTCCACCATTTGCTATCTTTCTTCAGATCAACTATCTTCAACTTAAAGTACATAATCCTCAATTTCTACTAAAGCTTTCTTTGAGGGGGGAGATTCCTCTTCCTCTGCCACATGTGCTTGATGCTTTCTTTTCCCTTTTCCTTGAGGACAGTCATTGGAAAAGTGTCCCAACTTTTGACAATTGTAGCATCTAATCTTTGAAACATCTTTCTTCTTATCTGGAACTCTTACGGAGTTAGCTTCTTTATTGTTCTTCCTAAAGGAACTTCTTCTATTCTTTTGAACTGTAAGAGTTTTCTCTTCGTCAACAATTAATCTCTTTTGTTGGTCTGCAAGTCTAGATTCTTCGTGTGTGCAATCTGCCCATAATTTATCAAACTTGGGTAACTTGCTTCTTGCACATACTCCTTGTACAAAAGGAATCCAAAATGTTGGAAACCCATTTAGGGTTGTGGTTACAAGCTCTTTGTCAATGACATCTCCAATCGCTGCAAGCTGATCTCTAATCTGAGAAACTCTCATAAGATAGGATGAGACAGATTCCGAGTTTTCCATCTTCATATTACGAAGGTGATTTCTTAAGGCAAGATTCCGACTAATGTCTTTGCTTTCATATAACCTGTTGAGTGCTTCATACATTTGCCTTGTTGTCTGTAGTTCGGATATATGAGGGATCAAGTGATCATTTACTGAATCTGACACGATTCTCTTTGCTTTCTTTTCATTCTTCTTATCCTTGGTCTTTTGCTCTTCTTCCTCTGGTTCTGGTACACCCACTGTAACATGTTCTAGGAGATCATTCTCGTCTAGAATCATCTGCAACCTATGCTTCCAAAATCTAAAGTTTCCAGATCCTTCCAGCCTGTCTTCTACCCTCATGTCGGTAGTCATTCTTTCTTGTAGTAGAAACCCTAGCCCTCCGGGCTATAGAAATAATAGAAAAATTAAATTTCTTGGATCTGAAAACTGAACTCACCAAAAGATGCGCTGGACTGAGGCGAGTATGCTGGTATAGTCAGTTTATGAAAATTCCAATTTCTGACCCTTGAAACTGGACCTGTGAAATTCTGGACTGCAGCTTTCTGTTTTTGTTTCTGGTTTCCTGGTTTTTTGGTACTTCTGGTTTTTTGGTACTAGTGAAAACTAGGGTTTCACTTTCTGGAAGATCTATCCACTGAAAAGGTGCGCTCAAGATGCCAAAAGCTTCACTAGGGTAGGGCGCACTTTTCTAGATGGGTTTTCGGCAAAAATTCCTCTCTAACAAAAAGCCCTAATTTTCTTGTATGACAACAGTGACGTTTTTCTTTATCCAGTGAAAGATGCTCTCTTCAGCTTAGCTCTGATACCATGTTAAGGTTTAAGCTATTATTACGTTTCTTTTCTTTTTACTAGATAACCATAGCATAGATAGGATCACTAAGAGAAACACAATCACAAGATACACACGCATTTATCATGGGAAACCCTCAAGGGGAAGAAAACCCAGCAAAACTTCTTTAATATAGATTCAATAACCAAGTACACTACCAGAATAACTCTCTCTCTCTACGAGAAACAAACTACCATGATGCTAGACCAGAAAATAATCAAAGAACCATAGCCAATCCAATGCCGAGACAATAAACCAAACACTAGAGAATATCCTCTCCCAAGCAATGCGCCTCTCTCTCTTCCTTCTTCCGGCAACTGGTAACTGCAGCTTCCTTCAATACTTGCGCACTAGATGAGTGAGCTGAGTGAGTGAACAAATGAGGCATTGGCTTCCTTTATTTATACAAATTGGCAAGCATTGAAAGGAGGTGTCTCTTCACTGGCAGGGCCGACTTATCTTTTTGAGTAGTTAAAACCACTTTAATTTGCCTAGGGGCCGACTTCTCAATTTGCATATTACATTTAGGATTTGACCCATCCGCAAAAGGGGATAAGAATATTCTTTGCGGTTACACAATATTTCAACACAAGTGAATTTTCTGAACTCATGATAAATCAGTCTAGGTCATTTGGTTTGAAAGATATTGATGAGAGAGTAGAATCTGGAAATAATGAGGGAAAAGCATTCAATCTTGAAATACATGGCAGTGGAAGAAAAACATTTTTGGATCCCATTCATATTTCTCATTACCCAGATTCACTTCTATTAGAACATTCATGGGTAGATCTCCTTCAGATGTCTCATGATTATAATAAATCTGCAATAAAACATGTTGAAGCCTCCCATGTTTCCTTGTTTTGGTTCATGATCAAACAGAAAGGCAGATTTCTCCTGATCTATAAGCTAATGGCATGGCTACATTGGTTCTTTGATTACACTTAGCATCATATCTTCTATTGTTAGCAGGCATCGATGACTCTATAAAAGTAGGATGAATAAGCTCTATAAACATTAGAGATTGTTAGGATATTTAGACACTTAGGAGTTAGTTAAGATCAACTTGGCCTAATGTGTCATTAGGTAAAAGTGTGTTTCTTTAGTATGCATTTGCAGTTAGGTAATCCGACAGTCACGATATGTTCCCTACATAGAGTGATCTGACGGATCATATTCCCCTCGTTCTTAATGGCTACATTGATCTGTGGCTTAACACCCGATTGGTCCATGATCTCTATTTAAAGAGCATGGAGGGTCATTTGTCGATGATCGATAGTGAGAAACTCTCCTTTAAATATCTCTGTAACATTTTTTTTGCATTAATAAATTGCTCCAAGTGGCCACATTGGTTAGGGCCGTGGATGTTTCCCCATAGGGGTTTTACCACGTCAAAACATCGGTGTGTTGATATTTGATTTGGTTGTGTGAGTGGTTAATGAAGGTGATTGTCCTTTGTTGGAATATTTGTGTTGTCGAACATGATAACATTTGAAGACCCGCTCCCATTGTAGATCGAGATCTTGAAGCTATGTTGTCGCATCTCTGGTTTCTACCATTTTCGTACATTTATGAGCTAAGAGGATTGTTCCATTGCGTCTAGAGCGCTCGTTTCAGTCAAAAACGTTTTTTGTTTCACTCGAAAAGGTTTATGTTTGCCCAAGACACGGCCATTTCAGTCAGATCCAGAGGTATAAGCTCGAATACGCCCTTTTAAATTTTTGCAGAAATAATATTTCGGTTTTTTGTTTTTTATTTCTGGGCTGCTACTCTTTTTGATCTACGTATGCTCTTTTCCCTACGCTATGTACGATCTCGGCAAATAAGAAACATAGCGGAAAGGGTTCTCCTATATGTGTATGCTCTTTGTCATGCGCTTTGTTCGATCTCAGTAAATCATAAACAGAGGGAAAATTTGCATTTTCCGGGTAAGCTAACCAAGATCTAACCCTTGTTGTCATCGATAAGCAAAAAAAATTCTTGTGTGAAAAAAGTTTTTGTTGAGCATACTCTCCAAGGTCGTCTTCCACAACAACAACAACACCCCCAATCCTCCTTTAGAGTATAATGTGGTTTGCACTAGCTCACTTGGTTAAAAGTTGTTTTATTAAGTAAGAGGTTTTGGGTTCAAGTCTCTTTTTTGTTACTTTTTTGAAAAAATCCATGCATCCATTGTAAAATGCATTTCACTTAAGTTATAAAAGTGAATCACTATTTAACTTTAATATTTTATTTTAAGTTCTTTTGCATGCAACTTTCATTTACAAAGTAACTTCAATGTAAAAATGATTCTCGCTTATTCTATAAAAGTGGGTCACTTCATAAGTAACTTATTTAAAAGTGAGCTTGTAGGCACAATTAGGAGGAGCATCACCACATGGATCAACTTCTACTTGCCATGTGGCTCCTTGGTTACCGTTTATGCCTTTTTTCAAAAGGGCATAACTTTCACATCCGAAGTCCATTTTAAGTTCCTTTTTTTTTTAAACGGCCTATTTTTCCGAGAGCATTCCATCCAGAGCATCAGTGTCAGATTTTAAATCCATATTCTCTGCATATTTAATATGGCTTCTCCCAGTGATCTTTTGCTTACTAGTATCAACTACTTCTCATGGAAATCCCATATGAAGGATGTATTAAGAAGTAAAGGACTGTATCGGATTACCTTGGGAAAAGAACAAGAACCAACTGATGATGACAAGTATGCCAAATGGGTTAATAGGAATGACGAAGCACATGGACTAATCGGAATGTCCATCTCTCCTGATTTAAGGTTTCACCTTCAAGGACTTGATGCCCCCAATAAAGCTTGGGAAAAGCTTGCAGCTGTGTTTGCCAAACACAATATTATTCGAGCCCACCGGTTGAAAAATCATTTAATGACTTTAAGTCCAAATGATTTTCCTTGCATTGAAGATTACTTGTCTAAGTTCAAAACACTTAGACTTTTGTGTATAGAATGCAAACTAGATCTGAAGAAAGACCGATGCATATATGTTATTCTTGCTAAGCTAAGTAGTGCATATTATGTTTTTGTATCTACCTTTTATGCCACTAGAGAAGCTCTAGGGAGTGCTTATAAAGAACCCTCTCTTGAGTCCTTTTGTGATGCTCTAATTCGAGAGCAAGATAAGTTTGTGCAACTTGGATTGATTAGCACTGCAGGTATATCCAACAATGCCTTAGTAGTCTAGCAGAAAGATAAATCCAAGAATCCCAAGAAGCAACATTTTCGCCACAACAACAAGCAAAATAAGGGTCCCAAACCCTCTCAACCAGCTTAAGCTCCTAATGGTGACAAAGGAGCAAAATCTAAAAGTAAGAAGACTAACAAACATTGCAAATTTTGTGGGAAAGATGGTCGTGTCGAGTCCAAATGTTTTAAGAAGATGGAAGCTTTGGAAGCAGCAATGAAGAAGCACAACATCAGTATTGATTTTTCTTCTTCCAACTCTTCTTCTCATGGACATGCACTTTCTACTTTTGGTTTCTCCTTCAATGCAACTTCTACTTCTTCTTCTGATGAGGGGCTTATTGATTATGGAGCATCTTATCATATGGCTAAGGATAAAGCCATATTTTATGCTCTAAACGAATGTTACACCAAGAAAATGTTTGTTGGTGATGATAGATCTCTTAGTGTTGTAGGGTCTAGAACAGTTCAGGTCGATAATGGTCATTTCGATAATGTATTATGTGTTACAAGTTTTTCCTGCAACCTTCTATCAGTTTATCAAATCACTCATTCAGGTGAAGGTAAAACCGTAGAGTTTTCACCTCATCAAGTTGTAATCAAGGATCTAAAAGATCCTAAGCATGTTCTCGCAACTGAAATTGTTGATGAAATTACTAGGTTGTACAAGTTTGACAACTTTGGGTCATCATCTTTTCCATCAGTGTTTGTTGCTTGTAGCGATGACTTGAGCAAACTTTGGCATGAGTGGTTTGGTCATCTAAACTATCGTTCATTGCAGCAACTGATGTACTCAACAGAGGGTGACTGGTCTTCCTCTTGTTTCTTGAAGAGATGGTGTTTGTGTCGATTGTGTTCTCGGCAAACATCATCGAGACAGTTTTGACAAATGTGCCTCTCGGCACGCCTCAGCCCCTTTGCAACTTGTCCACAGTGACATTTGTGGTCCTCTTTCTTCTCCTTTTTCTAGGTGCAAGTATTTCTTAACTTTCATTGATGACTTTTCCAAACGCACTAGGGTTTACTTCTTAAAACTTAAGAGCGAAGTGTTTGACAAGTTTTTGGCCTATAAGGCCCTTGTGGAAAAACAATCTGGTCATCAACTTCAAAGGTTATGAACAAATAATAGAGGCGAATATGTGAACAACAATTTTACGAGTTACTGCACTGCACAGGGCATCCAAATGAAACACACTTTTACCTAATGACACATTAGACCAAGTTGATCTTAACTAACTCCTAAGTGTCTAAATATCCCAACATCCCCCCTTAAGAACAACTTGGGATAGGATTGAAGGATTTACAAAGGCGACACAATAGGAGAAGGAAGGAGGCATTAGAGCCTACTAGAGATGTACTCCTCTTTGTATTTGTCTTGGAGATGTTAGGGTTCGTGAGGAAACCCTAAGAGCTAGATGCTAAGGTTCATGAGAAAACCCTAAGAAAAGATAAGGAGAAAGAGAGAGGTCTTGGATGTACTTGGAGAGATTGTTGTTGTGTGATGTTAGGGTTTTCTCTTGTGATGACTAGGGTTAATGTTAAACATGTAATCCCTAGAGAAGAACATGATGTTCAAGATGACGATGGTTCTTGTGGTTCTTATTATAGCACTAGGGTAGAATAGAAGACATGAAAAGTAGAGCCAATGCCTCGCATGTTTTTGGAGCTTTGTTCTAAGGCAAGATCATGTAGCCTTTTGTATTCTCGATGATCCATGGAGGTCTTGATTCTTGTGATGACGCAAGAGTGGAAGACCTAGGGTTTGAGGATTCAAACTCTAGGATGGACATGTAGATTTGGAGGCTAGTACTAGAGTTGTCTTGCCATGTACTTGTGTGATGCAATATGGCTAGAGTTTGCAAACCTCCAGGAAGACAATTGTGCTAGTGTGGAGAGCTTGTGTGACACAAGCTTGTTGTTGAAGCCAAAGAGGACTTGTGTGTATTGATGATTGCTTGTTGGACACCATTGGTGGTGGCTAGGGTTTTCATGATTTCCCTAGCTAAGGTTTTGGAGAGCGTGAAAGATTCTACCAACTTTGTGTTAAAGTTGTGGTATGTGCATGTACTTCATTCTTATACATGTATATGAAGTTTCTAGTTGTCCATCACTTGTGTAATTGCAGATATAATTTCAGCTTTCATTGTCTTCTTGATTGGGTAATTTCCAACACTTATTGTTCATGTTGATGTGACATATTAAGGATTGAAACTGTTGAGTGATTTGACAAACATCTTGAAGATAATAGGGAAGATTTATTGTTGTAAATCTGCAGTGATTAAAGTAATATCATATCTGGTTTATGCTTGGAAAGTGTGCCCTAAGTGCTGAAACTAGTTGGCATATGTTTGGTATACTTACTCTTGAATTGCCTAGCAGATTGCAATTGAAGTCAATTGAAATATTGTCCACTATTTCTTGCTATAATTTATATTCAGATCAGCCCTAAGGCTGAATATTCATAGGGTTTTGATCTGAAAAACCTCTAGTGTGAGGTGAAATTTCAGAATTGCATTAAAAGTCAGAATTCCAAAATTTCTGCATCAAAATGTATTATGTCAAAGTGCTTCTGCACCCTTTCCAGTTGATTCCATGGAGCCTTGGTTGTGCTAGGCCCCATGCCTTGCAACCATAGAGGAGAAGAGGTGTGATGAGTGCCTAGGATAAAGAACATAACAACTCTTAGTCCCATAATTCAGCTATTCTACATTTATTCTACAATGAGACAAGCACTTTCTAACTCCTGTGAAGCCTCTTTCTCGTGCACAAGTCCCAGGTGAACCTTTCATTAAATTCCAGCCCTATATATTTGTAGTTTTGAGTGACCCTAAATGTCACCCTCCACAAGAGAGAGAGAGAGAGAGACTCAACTTATTCTCGAATGAGAAGTGAGGGCCTTGGAAGGATCCTTACATGTACCCCAAGAAATGAAACATCAAGGTGAAGTTACTTGCAACCCTACTTAAATGTCCATTCTAGAAGGACAATATTTTAATTCCTAAATGATAGCCATAGATCTAGTCGAAAACCTAAGTGGCAATCACTTGTATGCTAGTTTTGTGTATTAATTAACTAATGTTAATCTAAAGGTCAAACACAATGTTACCATACAAAACTAAATCACACATGCACTTAATATTTTTTTCCATGGAAAATGTCCTCAAGGAAACCCTCTAGGCGCTTCTTCACATTCCATGAATGACACCCAGGGTAAATGTCAATGTAGTATAACATGTAGTCCTAAACTAGAGGAAATCTATGGACTTGAACCTATGGCCTCTCAACAATATCTGCCTTGAAACTAGTCAATTTAAAACAATTGAGCTAACCCACTGAACTTTTTTTCCAAGGAAAACCTCATCGGGAAACCCAATGGATGTTCCCTCGCATTTGTGGATGGTATCCTTCATAAACCCATTAACGTAGATTAGTGCCCTCATCCCAGGGGAGTCAAATCAGGCACCTACCAGCATAGAACTAGCTAAATGCCCAATGACATTGGCGACAACTAATTCAGCTAACCTCGTGGGCTACACCCACTTAATATTTATGGTTTCGTCTAGGTCTAGTTTGTAAACTTGTTTCCAATCAGGCTTTCAATATGAGGTATCCTAGAAGAGCAAAGCAACCATACTCAGCCCTTTACTCATCTCACAATTTAACAATAATTGATTGGGTTCAACCAAATAGCAGTTGTCACACTAGTGATTGTACAGATGGAACTTGTTTGTTGTAAAAAATATCCACCCCACCATGCCTTCATGTTTCATCTAGTTGCCAACAATAAGACACATTAATAACTATAATATCACTAAAATACTAAGAAAATTCTATTAATATGTTAGGTTTTCATGTGTATTACTTGCCATTAGTTTAAATTAAATATGGTCGGTGTCTACAAGTTTTCTCTCACTTCCCTGCAAAAGGAAACAATTCATTCGATGAGTGTATTATTTTCTCTTCTTACAATATATTAGAAATTCTTTCAAATTAAGTATAGGTGATGATCTCTACCAAGAAAGTAAGTAAAAATTAGTACTTCACAATGAGTTGCCTCTTGGGCAAAAGGTTAAATTGCAATCGGGGGTAGTATCTGTTAAATTAAGAGTTGCTATTAAGTTCTTTTCAATTTACTAGACAATAATAGCATAAGCAGAATCACTGAAAGAAACACAATCACAAGGTACACAGCATTTATCCTAGGAAACCCTCATGGGGGAGAAAACCCAGCAAAAACTTCCTTAATATAGATTGCCAATACAATGCCAAGATAATAAACCAAACACTAGAGAATATCCAAGACTGAGCAATGCACCTCTCTCTTCCTTCTTCCAGCAACTGCAGCGTCCTTCAAACTTGCGCACTAGATGAGTGACTTGAGTGAGTGTGTGAATGAGGCGCTAACCTCTCTTATTTATACTAGTTGAGGAGCGCTAGGGTGGTGTCTCTTCATCAAGCAGGGTCGACTTCTCGATTAGAATCATATAATTAGGGTTTGACCAATCCACAAAAGGGGATTTGGTCATACATAAGTCCCGACATGATCAATCCACAAAAGGGGATTGATCTATAAGATAATAACTCAATAATAAGTAGAATATACTTCGCAATTACAATATTTCAACACTCCCCCTTAACAAGAAGGGTATTCTACAACATCATCAGGAGAGAGAGAGAGCATCAACAACAACATCTGTAACACTGACTGGCATATCTATAAATCATCGGAAGTTTTTCTCATCATCAATAACATCATCATTCACAGCATGGAGTTGGAGTATCATCATCATCATTCACAGCATGGAGCTGGAGTATCATCATCATCATCATCATCATTCACAGCATGGAGCTGGAATAGCATCATCATCATTGTTCACGGTGTTATCGCACAATTTGTACTTGCCCAAAGCCAAAGGCAAGTGGGTACTAAATTGGAGTAACAAGGAGGATTTCCTATCACTGTCACCTAAACAAGACACCTCTTTCTATTTAGGAGTAGTACCCCAAGGGAGACGTCCCCAGTGACCTGGGGGTTTGAGAAGGCTAAGGAAAAGTATCAAGAAAGTCCCACCCCTCTCTCAGGTCACTCTGATCAAAAGTTCCAAAGTTTTTAATGAGATGAAGCAAAGTAATATTTAAGTGTACCTGCCCAGAACAAGACAACAAGAAAAATACTATTTGCAAGTACCATATGATGTTAGTGCTTCATAAAACCATAGACTTTTGATAAAAAGAACAAGTTGATATAAAAGTTGAAGCAATAGAAGTATTTATAACAGCAATATATATAGCAATAGCTTCACAATTATGCCTCAATTGTGACCAGAAATGACCAGAAATGATAACATAAACTTGACAAAGTGATAGTAATTGTCAGAAGCAATGATGGCAATGTATAATCAACTTTAAAACTTGCTTTTAAGATGAATTTGTTGTTGTTATAGATGGTTGTAGCAATCTTTTGCAACATCATCAAATTAGCTAGTAGATTAGTCTAATCCAAAGTTAGAAATAGTTAGTAAAGGTCTTAAGGTAGATGGTTTAAGAGTTGTTTTAGTCAATCAATCACTTGCAAGGTATGAACTAGTGCCTTTTAGGGTAAATGGAGTCACTGTTGCAGCGGCAATTCTTAGAGGGAAACAACAAATGATAATAGATGAGCTAAAGGATAAGGGAAGATGATTGAGGTGTTAGTAACCTAAGGCCTCAATATCTAAAACCCTAGAAGGAAAAAATGCTAGGAAGTAGGTAACCCTAGGCCCTAGCGATTTCCTTCTTTAGATCAAACTTGAAATAAATGTATGAAGCTTAATGAAGCAATGATACTAGAGTGCTACTAAGGTAGGGCTCTAGTATATCTTTCAAGGGAGATGTTCTCTAGCAAAATCAAGTAGGTGAAGAGTTATAAAGAAAAGGACAATAACATGTGCTTTTCTCCTAGGGTTTCACACTATCAATTTCATAATCTTAGAAATGAACAAGTAAATGCACCATAACCATTCAAAATAAAGAAGGATTGCAGATTTCTACTTGCTTCATCAAGAATGATCTAGCCACAAACCCTAGTTGAAGACTTTCCACCATGAAAATGCAAAAATACACMAAAAGAAGCCTCCTCCAAGAGTTGTGCACCACTTAATTTCAGCCAATAAGCCTTAAAAGAGGCCGAATTTCAGAMCTCACACTTGTGTGAGTGAAAGATGATCCAAAATATAAGAGATTTTTCCCTTATTTATACAATATTCATGACCTTTAATTACAATTTAGGTCAAAAAAGGCCAACATGGCCAGTTTACATCAAAAATCCAGTTATACATAAAATTAACAATTAAAACCCTAATTTTGTCTTTAGGGATGACGTTGTGCCCCTCCTAGGGTGACGTTAGGCCCCTTCTTGGAATGCTAGGCCTCCAAAGTGAAACGTTAGGCCTCAAAGGCCTCGGAAGCTGCCACATGTGCCAACCAAGCCATCCTCATGCCAAAACCATAACTGGATGGTGTCAAGGCTCCATATGTCGACGTCAAGGGGCAACGTCATGGTGGGAGGGAAAGACCCCCCTAGGTCCAAGCCTGCCAAAGTGTCTCTGGTGGAACGTCCTCCTTTTTCTCCAGTGCAAGCCCCTGGTATCCCTCTGCCCCTGGTTGGGGTCACAACATCCATTTGGTGGGATTTTAGCCCCATGGAGGTCCGAACTAATCATCTCCCCATATGTACCTGTCCATCGGGCATGGTCTTGCAGCAACAACAAGTACGCCCTCCATGGGCTCATAAGTCACAGGGATCATAGCAATGTCAATCACATCTAATAATCAAGTTAATGAAACATGTGCATCAAACCCCCCTTTACCCAAACAAATGCTCAAAGACGTTATGTGATTTAACAAGCTAGGTTTGGAGAGGGTCTCATGATGTACTACTGGGCTAATCCTCCTCAAGTGTGGGGTGTTTCCCAGGTGAAGACCAATCTAGGTCATGTAAATGCATGAGATGGTGTAGGGGATGTGTGGGCAAGGGGTGCAGTTATAACAGGGAAATGTAGGTCTTACCTGTGGGTGCCTCTGTAGAGGGTGAGTTGCATCTTGTCATGGATGCCATTGTTTCCTAGCCCATTCAATGCCTTTTACTCTTTGTCTTATTGTTTTTTCTTTCAAGAGAATAGTTGGAGGACACTGTCATGGCGTGGTGACCATTGGTGACAGCATTACCCACAAGCATTTCACGGAAATGAGAAGGTTGGCTCGTGATGAGACCCCCTTTCTCCTGGCTATGCCACCAAGAGCCACTACCCTGGTTTGGTGACCATATGAATAGTAGTGTCATATTGCTACATGTCCATGGACCTAATAGACCGACTCATGATGAGGCCTCCTATCCACCAACTAGGCCTTGAGTTTTATTTTATTTTACGAGTCCCCTTTTCTTGTTGAGAAGCCTTTTATTGCTTTCCCGGGAATCCTTAGGTGAAGCATCTCAAGGTTTCATCTTGGCTTTTAACTTTTTCCAGCTACTTTTACCCTCTGGGCCTTTAGTCGCTTCTTCCCACAAGGCAAGGTACAACCCTTACTAGCTTGGCAAAACCAATGCCCGAACCAATGTAGGGGATAGATGAGAGGGATAATGATGAAAAGTGGTAAGTATGGAAGGAATGGATGACCATTCATAGACCCACCCAGTGGCAACTCATCCCTAAGGGAACAAACTTACTAGGGCACTCTGTCATCCCCCCCCAGGTATGGACAAGTTAAAGGGCATAATTTTCAAGCAAACATCATGAAACAAAAGAGAATTCAATGCACATATTCAAATGTTTTGAGAATCAAAGTGACACATACCATGATACCCGGACTCATTACCTCATGGAGCAAGACCCACTGCTACTTCAGAACCAGGCCGATGGGATGGATGTTGCTGCTGTTGATAAATGGGAGGCGCTGAAGAAAAGATGGGCCCTCCAGGGGCAAGCTCAAGTCATATGGCTCTTGGTACTCCATGTCTAGGACCTGTGGGCCTCGAGACATAATCTCCTTAGTTATCCCTAGGATAGGGGATAACACACAGCATGGAGCTGGAATCTGAAACATCAACATCAGTTAGCATAAAATCTATAACAACAACATCAACAGCATGAAGCTAGAGCAACAACATCATCACAGTACTAGGCTGGAGCAACAACAACATCACAGCACGAGGCTGGAGCAACAACATCATCACAGCACTAGGCTGGAGCAACAACAATATCACAACACGAGGTTGGAGCAACAACATCATCAACATCATATAGCAACAGAATGATGCAGGTATAACAACAACATTTTGCGATACTCTGACAGTCCCTAGGGATCTGCCCAGGAATCATAAGATTCCCTAGGATATAAAATCCTAAAGGAGCTACCATGTGGTACTCTTACAGACCGTCCTTACCGGACCTTCGGGATCTGCCCAGGAATCATAAGATTCCCTAGGATTATAAAAATCCTAACGGAGATACCGCTACTAACCACAGATGGCATATACATGCACAGGTACTCTAACAGACCGTCCTTACCGGACCTTCGGGATCTGTCTTGGGATGATCAGTCCCCTAGGATATAAATCCTAACTGAGCTACCCGTTGTTGGTCAAGATACCATAGTATCATCAGCATCACTCCCCCTTTCGAGGGAGGTCCTTTCGGACTATACCAAGCTTGTCTCGAAAGTGTTCAAACTTTACACGAGATAGAGGCTTGGTCAACACATCTGCAACCTGCTCATCTGTGC
This sequence comes from Picea engelmannii, assembly GCA_009831015.1. Lineage (NCBI taxonomy): Eukaryota > Viridiplantae > Streptophyta > Pinopsida > Pinales > Pinaceae > Picea > Picea engelmannii. The sequence goes on from ML800397.1 coordinate 55,557, forward strand.
CAACATATTGGAGCTTTACAGCTCCCCTTTGCACCATATCACGAATGTAGTGAACTGGATTTCTATGTGCTTCGACTTGTCATGGAACACAGGGTTCTCTGTCATCTTTATGCAACTATGGTTATCACATAGAATCATGGTTGCTTCCATCTCCGGGTCAAATAGACCTGTCAACAACTTCTGAAGCCATATGGCTTCACAACTAGTGGAACATGCAGCAATGTATTCCACTTCTGCCATGCTGAGAGCAATATTGGATTACTTCCTACTCTGCCATGAAGTCATGGCTAACCCCAGACTGAAACAACATCCTGAAGTGCTCTTTCTGTCAGAAACACTTCCAGCCCAATCTGAATCGGTATAACCAACCAGTCTGAAGTCATGATCTCCATTATAGCAGAGACCAAAGTCCAACGTACCCTTAAGGTATCTCATCACATGTTTTGCAGCAACAAGGTGAACACGTCTGGGCTCTATCAGATACCGACTCAAGGTGTTCACTGTTGAGATTTGTACCTTGGGAGGTGTTCCCCATGTGCTTTTGACCTCCTTAGCACATGAGGGAAGGACATGACACTTTGTACCTTGTACTTTTGTCTATTTTCACTTTGACTTTGGTTAAAGTGAAATTTGGTCACTTTTGGCATAAAGTGAGTATTAAATCACTTTGGGGTGATTTTGGAGACATAAGTGGACTTAGGGAACTTAACCCAAAATTGGGTTTATGATTTAGAGTTGATTGGGGAGATCTCATCGATTCCTTTGGATTGATCTCAACCATTCACTCTTAGGTTTCCTTTTGGAGTCTATGAGGGGCGCAAAGGGAGAAAGGAGGGCGCGCATTCTTCATGAGAGTTTTTTGCTTGTTGGGAGAGGAGGACTCAAGCTATGGAGATGAGATCAGTTGCATGAGGTTTGTTGGAGGAGGTCGCTTGCTTTCCCTGTGGGAAGCTTGGAGCAGCTTGCTTCATTATTTTACTGGAGCTATTCTACTTCAGAGAGGGGCGCATGAGTTTGGCAAACTTATTCTTTCCTGGTAGGATATCTAGCCATCAGAATTCAGTGAGGTCAGTTGGAGAGTGAGGACATCTGTTGGAGCTTCATTCCTGCGGAAGGGTTTTCAGATCTGGCATCACAGTTGATTTCTGGAGCAATTTCAGTGGTTCTGGCAGTTTGCATGAGGGGCGCACCATTCAGGGGCGCATCTGCTTGATAGAGCTTGTGTTTCAACTCTGTTGGAGTTGCTATTGTATCAGGTTCCATCATTTATTGTGTTTACTCTAACCCTTGTCTGTTTTTCCTCATATATACATTTAGATCTCAAACTGGTTTTCCCCGGGGGGGTTTTGTCCAGGGTCATGTTGACCAAAAACACTGTGTCTACAAATGCATGCTATTAGTTCTTAGATCTGTTCATTATCAGCAGTTAAACG
>ML800397.1:62373-103175 GCA_009831015.1 Picea engelmannii
TGTCTACAAATGCATGCTATTAGTTCTTAGATCTGTTCATTATCAGCAGTTAAACGATGTATTAGGTGTGTTATATTTATTTGAGTTGCATGTACTAATTTCCTATGGCAAAAACAACATGCTAGAGCACCCTAATTGAAAATATAACCATAACAATCAGCTTGTGTTTTGCAGCAACAAGGTGAACATGTCTGGGCTCTATCAAATACCGACTCAAGGTGTTCACAACAAAACTTATATCTCACCCAATATTCATCAGATACATCAACGATCCAATGATATGTCTGTACAGCATAGCATCAACCAATTATGACGAAGTATCAACCAGGAGCTTCAACTTTGTTCCATGGGTGTGTTCATGGCTTTACATTCCAACATATCAAACCTCTTCAATATTTCAACTGCATACTTCCCTTGGTTGAAGAAGATCTTCTCTGGACTCTACCAAACTTCAAGACCTAAGAAATAATGCATCAGGCCTAGGTCTTTCATCTCAAATTCTGCAGCGAGCTTCTTCTTACACTCTGTGATGAGCTTTTCTTCTGCAGTTAAGAATAAGTCATCCACATACAGCAGCAATATAACTGGCTCATTATTCATAACCTTGAAGTAAAGGTTAGAATCAACTTTACTCGTGGTAAAGCCCAAGCTCATCGAGAAACCGTCAATTCTTCCATACCAAGCTCTAGGAGCTTGCTTCAATCCGTACAGAGCCTTCTTCAACCTACAGACATGAGTCTTTCTATCTTCAACTTCAAACCCTTGAGGTTGTTCTATATACACTTATTCTTCAATAACACCATTTAAGAAGGTTGTTTTCACATCCATCTGGTGTAACTTCCACTTCATCTTGCCTGCAAGAGCTATGATGGTTCTAATAGAAGTGTATCTAGCTACAGGAGCAAACGTCTCTTCATAATCAATGCCTTCCTTTTGAGAAAAGACATGAGCTACAAACCTTGCTTTATGTTTTTCAATACTTCCATCAGCAGCATGTTTTATCTTGTATAACCATTTGGAAGATACCACATCTTTGCTCTTCGATCTAGGAACTATTTTCCATACATCATTCTTTATAATGGATTGGTATTCTTCTGTCATGGCATTTGCCCATTCTTTCTTCTGAATGGCTTCTTCAAAGCAAGTAGGCTCATTTTCTATGAGATCACATATCAAAGCCACATAACTGGAGAATGGCTTGGGTTTCTTGATTTGTCTCATGGTTCCTTCTGGGGCACCATACTTCTCTCCATCTTAAATAAGTTCCCTTGTCCAAGTTGGCTTTCTCTTGTCAGAGATTGTCATCTGGGGAGGTTCTTGAGATTCTATCATAGCATGATCTTTTTGAATCTCATCATCAGGGGAAGTTGTGACTTCCCTCACTGGTTCTACAACTCTGGGAGCTACAGGCTCTTCTTCATATACTTCTTCAAGCTGGCATCTCCTTGATTTATTGAGTGTTGCATCTTCATCAAAGGTTACATCTATGTTGATCTCAATATGATGGTAATCTGGTATGTAAATTCTGAAGGCCTTAAAGACCTCACAGTATCCAACAAATATTCCCTTCTTTCCTGAAGGGTCTAGCTTGGTTCTCCTTTCCTTCAAAATGTGTACAAACACTGGACAGCCAAATACCTTGAGATGGCTTACTTCTGGATTCTTTTCGGAGAACATTTCTTCGGGGGTTTTGAACCCAAGTGCACTATGGGATAATCTATTTTGGACATACATTGTTGTTCTTGCTGCTTCGGCCCATAAGTGCATTGGAAGATCTTGATCATGGATCATAGTCTTCACTGCTTCCATTATAGTTCTATTCTTTCTTTTTGCTACACCATGTTGTTAAGGATTGTAGGGAGTGGTGAGTTCCCTCTTAATCCTGGCATCTTTGCAAAAGCTTACAAATTCTTTTGAGGTGTATTCTCCTCCATTATCTGACCTGAGTATCTTGATTTTTCTTTCAGAGAGATTCTTTATCAAGGCTTTGAATTCCTTGAATTTTCCAAACACTTCATCTTTTGATTTCAAGAAGTAAACCCAAGTCTTACGAGAAAAGTCATCAATAAATGACACATAGTATACATACCCACTAAGGGAGGTTGATGGCATTGGGCCACATACATCTGAGTGGATGAGCTGCAAGATTCTTTTTGCTTTATTGTTGCTCTTCAAGAAAAGATTCTTTATGTTCTTTCCTTGTGCACATCCCTTGCACAGACCTTCATGGTCAACCTTGAATTATGGTAGACCTGTAACTTCCTTGCTCACATATGGTAAGGCTTTGTAGTTGATGTAAGCTAGTCTTCTATGCCAAAGTTCACATGGACTCTCAGTGGAGTGATTCAAGGCTACATCTGAGTGACCATTTAACTTATACAGGCCACCTTCTTTTGTTCCAATAACAATTGCATCTTCTATGGTTTTTCCTTTAGGCCACATCAGGACTTCACCATCTATGAATGCAACCCTGAAGCCTTTCTTATCTAAAGCTGAGATAGAAAGCAAATTATTTGTCAAACCTGGTATATAGAGTACATCCTTCATCTTCATTGGGGTCCCTGAATCAAGTTTGTAAGTGGATTCTCCCACTCCTTTGATAGGGTATTGGTAATCATCTCCAAGTGTAACTTTCTGGGGAAATTTTTTTTCTGTAAGGCTAGAGAGAATGTCTCTCTAACCTGTCATGTGCTTAGAAGCACCACTACCTATGAGCCAAGTGTCCTCTCCAGGTGACACAGATCCTGAGAGGGCAGAGAATGAGACATAGTCTTCAATCTTTTCTTTAATCATCTTCGTGGGTGGCTCATCATCTTCAACTGCATGGGCATGGTGTCTTTTGTTATTTCTCTTCTTGTATTCTTCTCTTCTAGTTGGACAATTCTTAGCAATATGTCCCATCTTGTCACAATGATAACATTGATAAGAGGAGAAATCCTTTTCTCTTCTTTGACCTTTTTGAAACTTCTGGAATCTCCTTGGAGGGTGAGATTATTTATTGAAATGGGTGAATCTCTTTGGGGAGTGAGATTCCTTATATAGGTGGGTCTCCTTCTTGAAGTGAGACCTTTTATTTCCAACTTTAGCATGAGAAGCTAGGGCTTGACATTCATCCCTTAAAAGGACTGCTTCTTGGTTAGCTACTCTTGCTTCTTCTTGAACACATTCTTCCCAAAGACTGTCAAATTGGAGTTTCTCCTTTCTTGCACAGATAGTTTGGATGAAGGCATCCCAAGGTCTTGTGAGACCATTAAGAGCTGTCATTATGAGTTCATCTTCATCTAGGTTGTCTCCAATTGCTTCTAGTTGTTCCTTGAATTGAGAAACCCTAAAGAAATATTGATGAACGGTTTCTCCTTTCTGCATCTTTGTATTCTTTAGTTGGGTTCTCAAGTTCATCTTCTAGTTAATGTTCCTTCCTTTATACATTCTCGTTAGGGCATCAAACATTTCTTTTGGATTATTCTTAGAAGACACTTGAGGGATCAAGTGGTCTTTAATAGAGTCTGCAATGATTCTTTTGGCCCTAACCATATCCTTTTGGTACTTTGCTTTAGTTGTAGCATCTGCGGGTTCTGGTACATTTTCCTTGATGAATCTTGCAAGGTCATTCTCTTCAAGAATGAGTGCAATCCTATACTTCCAGGCACAGAAGTTATCCACACCTTCTAACTTGTCAACAAGCTTGGTGCTTGTAGACATCTTAACCTGGAGCTGGGAAAATGACCAAAATTTGAAAATGCTTAGAATTTAAATACGAACTTACCAGGAGGTGTGCTTGGCTGAGGCGAGTAGGCTGGTGCAGTTTGTTTTCAGAAAATCGAAATTTTACCCCTTGAAACTAGGCCTGCACAAATTTGGACTGGTATTTCTGGTATTGGTTCTAGTTTCCTGGTTTTTTTGGTTTTTTGGTACCAATGAAAACTAGGGTTTCACTTTCCGGAGGCTCTGGCCACTGAAAAGGTGCGCTCAAGCTGCCAATGAGTTCGCTAAGCCAAGGTGCACTTCCCTAGATAGTTTTTAAGCTGAAATCCTCTTCCAATAAAAAGCCTTAATTTTCTTGTACGACAACAGTGACGTTTTTGGTTACCCAGTGAAAGGTGTTCTATTCAGTCAAGCTCTAATACCATGTTAAATTTAGAGTTGTTATTAAGTTATTTTCAATTTACTAGACAATAATAGCATAAGCAGGATCACTGAAAGAAACACAATCACAAGGTACACAGCTTTATCCTGGGAAACCAAACACTAGAGAATATCCAAGACTGAGCAATGCGCCTCTCTCTTCCTTCTTCCGGCAACTGCAGCTTCCTTCAAACTTGCGCACTAGATGAGTGACTTGAGTGAGTGTGTGAATGAGTCGCTAGCCTCTCTTATTTATACTAGCTGAGGAGTGCTAGGGTGGTGTCTCTTCATCAAGCAGGGCCGACTTCTTCACTTAGTGGCTAAAGCCACTTTACTTAGCCCTAGGGGCATGTTATCGCACAATCTGTACTTGCTCAAAGCCCAAGGCAAGTGAGACAAGATTGGCGTAACCAGGGGATGATCTATCACTATCACCTTAATAGGAAACCCCTTTCTGTTTAGGAGTATGTTATGTTTACTCCAAGGGAGACGTCCCTAGTGACCTAAAGGGCTGATGAAACTAAGACAAGGATGCAAGAATACCCCCCTCTCAATGGTCACTCAAGTCAAAAGGTCTTTATGTCTTAAGAGATGAAGCAAATGTAATGATTGAAGTGTACCTGCCCAGAACAAGACAACAAGCAAAAATATGGCAGTTTCAAGTACAAAATGATGTTAGTGCTTCAATAAGACAATAAACATTTGAAATATATGTTGGCTGATATAAAATTGCAGCAATATGAAAGTTTACAACAGGAATAAGTATTTTATAACAGCTGCAAGAAATATGCCTCAAAATTGCTTGAAAAGACAATGAAAAGGTAGCTTTGACTAGGCAAAATGATAATTAATTGTCACAAGCAATTTTTGAAGTGTCTAACTAGCATTAAAGGTCAGTTTTGCAGAAAATTTGTTGCAATTAGATAGTTGTAGCAAACATTTATAACAGCAGCAAGAAAGTTAGTGATCTAGGCTAAATTAGTGTTAGATTTAATTAGTAATAGCTTAAGAGAATAATGTTTGTGTTTGATCAACCTTCCAACAAAAGAGAGACAAGAGACTAGTGCCTTTAGGGTTTATGGAGTCAATTATATCAGCACATTAACTTGGAGAGACAACAATGATTATACTTGTCTAAAAGATAACAAGGTGGAAGCTTGAGCAGTAGTACCTTAAGTTCTCAAGCACCAAGCCTCAAAGAGAAGGTTCAACTAGGGTGTAGGCACTTCTAGGCCCGAGTAATTTCTCCTATCCTTAGACTCTTGAAAAATATTTAATGCAATAAGAACTAGACAAAGCTTCTAAAGTGCCAGCTACTTTTACCCTCTGGGCCTTTAGCCCCTTCTTCCCACAAGGCAAGGTACAACCCTTCCTAGTGTGGCCAATCCCAATGCTCGAACAAAGGTAGGGGGAGATGAGAGTAAAAAAGATGAAAAGTGGTAAGTATGGAGAGAACGCACGATGACCTTTCACAGACCCACCCAGTGGCAACCCATCCTAAAGGGAGATCAACTTACTAGGGCATCATGTCACCCTTCCAGGTTTGAACAAGTCAAAGAGCATAATTTCCAAGAAAACGTTATGAAATGAAGGAGAATTCAATGCAACATATTCAAGTGCTTCAAGAATCAGAGTGACACATACCATGATACCCAGTTTCATTACCTCATGGAGCAAGACTTATTGCTACTTCAAGACCAGGCTGGTGGGATGGATATTGCTGCTGCTGATAAATGGGTTGCACTGAAGAAAAGAGGGGCCATGCTCAAGTCATCCGGCTCTCGGCACTCCATGTCTAGAACATGTGTGCCTCGAGACATGATCTCCTTAGTTATCCCTAGGGTAGGGGATAACAGGGCCAACTTCTCAATTAGCATCATATAATTAGGGTTTGACCAATCCACAAAAGGGGATTTGGTCATACATAAGTCCCGACATGATCAATCCATAATAGGGGATTGATCTATAAGATAATAACTCAATAATAAGTAGAATATACTTCGCAGTTACAATATTTCAACAGTATCTATTCTCATGTATGGGACTAAGGCTAGATGCTACTTGAAAGCACATGACCCCACTACTATAGCATCAAGGATGACAATGCGAGAAACTAGCTTTTTTGCAAATACTATCTAAACTGAAACTACCTTTTTGGTCCTGGAGTGTGACCTAAAACTGCTTTTGATTAGCTAAGAGCTCGTCTTCCTTGGATGTAAGGAAATAGGTTAAGAACCCACGACCCAGAGGCATCTGGGAGGAGTGGAAGTTTGAGCCCTTATGGACCACCAGTGGGTTATTTCACGCAGCCAGGTTTTGTCTACATCTGATGATGCTGTTGCATATCGGTGTCTTTAGATTGTATCAACAAAGGGTAGGCCAATAGTCCTGAGTATTGTGGGCTTTTCCCTGCTTCTGGTTATTTCAGGTAGCCTAGTTTTGTCTACATACAATGATGTTGTTGCACATCGGTGTCTTAAGATTGTATCAAGAGAGGGTAGACCGGTGGCCCTAAGTATCGTAGGCTTTTCCCTGCTTTGGATAAAAAAAGAGTTACTATTCACTTTAAAAATCAAGAGAAGATGTGGTTGGATCGGTTCTTTAAACTGTGAAAGAAATAACTATTATGCATTTTTATTTTGTAGTTATTTCACTGCACGGAAGAGTTTCGTAAACTAGTGTGATTGATATTAAATAAACTAGTGTGATTGATATTAAACAAAAGGGTACTGCTCCAAAAGAAGCACCCAAATCAAACATATATGATATTTCGCATCAAGCTTTATGCCTTGGCATGATAAGACGTCAAGGGATCTAATTGCCAGACTTGATGACAGTAATTCTTCAGTTAACCAAATAAGACAAATTAGATTGGCAGGCAGAGAGAATAGTTTATACAAACCTGTAGGCTGCAGAAGAGCACGGTGGCCACAGATCGCCAAATGCCTTCGAAGACGTATAGCTGCAATCCTCATGACCTACGTTTCTGGAAAAGCTATTTGTAACTGTAACCCTCGTGCAATGTAACATGGAAGTGAATTCGGTTATACATGCCAGTGGAATGGAAAAAAGAATACCTCGAGGGGACAAGTATTCAAAGTATTCAAAATTTCGTCTGACAGTGAATCAAGATCCTATAAAGCTCGTTGCTCACAGTCCATTCCAAAATATCTAAATCCTTATCCAACAGAACGGCGAATACTTCTTCTCAGCCAGGGAAGCTTGTTTCACTCAGCTCATTCTCAAAATCACCATTTAACACTAAAATTAGCTCATTCGTCAAAGCCCAAAACCCTCATTTAACACTGAAATAGGGAATTCTTCAAAACTCAAAACCCTGGCACTGACAACCGAGTGAAATTGTTTATTAACGTCCAATTTCGCGGCTTGGCAGAACCATGCCTCGGCCAAAAAATTTACTGTTGCGACGATGAAACATGTTACACAGCAATTCTTCAATCCACTTTACACCGCTCCCGACAATGTATTCTAAAATTTCCACAAATATGTTGAGAACGCAATCTTTAAAGTATGATGCGTGCAAATTATACTCCAATTTCAACTCAGCAGAATAGAAAATCTCAAAAGGGAAAATAAAGTCTGTAATAATGACCTGCAGGAAGCTACTTCAGCTCGCTAGAATCAATTTAATCCCGTCCTTACGCTTATTTGTATGTGAAATTTACTTGTATTTGAATAAATAATCATCTTCAGCTTTCTAGTAATGTAAGAATGATGGCTTAACGCCGTATCTCCGACAAAATAATTCCTCAATGCAGCACGTCTCGTATATAAATTTGAAATTGAGGCCCGTGCCTCATTCCATGGCAGCAAATGTAGAAATATTCGACTATACATATCTCCGTTAGTCTGCAACTTCTCCCCCGCTAATATATAAGTGAATCGAAACTGGAGAAGCGGAGATTAGTGAAAAAGACGAAGGCATAGTAGTGACAAAATCTCGTGTTTTCCCTCTCCTGTGTTTAGTGGAAAAGTTTGAAGCGGTTTTGTTTAAGTGAACGCTATTGTTACTCTTAAACTCTACATCCACATGGCAAACCAAAGGCCACGTGCTTTTAAGTCAGAGGGTGTGCTGTGAGTTCTAATCCATATTCTATCATGTGTAATGATAACAATGGTGAGACAAAAGAATGGTTACATATATTTTAGTATGTGTACGAAGATTTGTTTAATTTTTCAATTTTTTAATTATTTTGGTTATATGTTAATTGATTTTGGTAGTATATAGGTTTAAAAATAAAATAATTATTTTCGTCGAATATTTAAAAATAGAATAATTAGATTATTCTTGTTACGTCGAAAGGCGTACACCTATTGATAATGGACAGATTTGATAGGGGTTTAGTGCCTAACAAGTTTTCTATGGACATGATTAAATATCGCTGTAATATTCTTAATAGTCACACAAAATAAATGGTTGTGATTTCAATCATTAACTTCCTAGCTATTATAAAGAAATTTGTTTATGTGTTTACTTTTTTACATTTACCTAATCATATTTAAAAATTACTTTGTTTATATGTTTACTTTTTTACATTTACCTAATCATATTTAAAAATTACTTTGATAGCTCAGTGATTAAAGAAATTAAAATATTAACACCACATAAATGAAACTCAACCCTTTATTTGTTAATCAATAATAAAATTTAATATACTCTTTTAAGGATTTGTTTCATCAGCTATTTAGTTGTTGTGCTAGTGTATTAATACTTGTGAAATAAAAGAGAGATAGCTAGTACTAATTCATATACGATAATTCATATATGATTATGATGTAAATTTCAAAATAGATTTTGTATGGGGTTAGGCATTGAATCTAACAATAATACAGAAGTAATGGTAGCATATCCAGGATTTTTGTTGCTCCAAGAGCAAGGGATGAAATGTGTAGTAATTATTGATGACTCATTAATAATAATTAGATTATTTTTGCATCAAACAACTTCCATAATCCTTACCTCTTGACATTGCCATTTTCAATATTGATTAGTCGAAGGATATATAAATGTAAAACAAGGGGCTCCTCTTGATTCATGCCCTTTATGTGGCAATTCAATGCATTAAGTTCTTAATGGATGTTGAATGTAGGGGTCTCATCATTTAGGATTGACAGGACAAAGTTATGACATTTACTTTACCCCAACCTTTGTGTACGTTAATCTATTGGCATTCATGATAATGAATAGTACCGTGTCTTGGTCACACTCTATGTGTGGTTTATTTGTTCTGGAATTGTGAATTGGGTTCATGGAGGTTCCTCTTTCGCTCACTATTAGATTCTACAACGAAAAAGAGAGTCTAAGGGTCTATTTTGGTTGTGAATCAAGGGGGATTTGGTGGGGTAGACTCAAACTCAATTGGAAGGTAGTTGTATCTTGTTTAGAAGAATTTAGGATTGTAAGCTATCCCTCTCTGTGGTTTCTCAGTGTCATTGCAGTAGCAATCGTTGTGTATTGTGTGACTTGGCTGAGGTCTGAAGAAATGCAAAGAGATGTGAGTGTGGGATAGGAAAGGCCTGTAATATTGTGGTGAAAACGACTCTCCAATGGTTTCACTAGCATGAGGCATGGTAAGAAAAATTGTTTGTGGAGATTCAAGAACAAAATCAATGTATTGTAAAGACGACAACTCAATTCAGGATGCTCAAAGATTTGGAGCAAGAATTTAGGACCCTCAAGCAAATTTAAAGGAGCAAATACTAGGAGCCAGACTTGAAATTTGGGTCTTTGATTTTGTTGGAGTCTTAAATTTCTAACTATCTCAACCACCCTTAGGAAGTGATTCAATTTCCCCTTCCTTCAATCTTTGTTTCAAATGGAGAACCCTCTTATTGTGGCTCATTATAGACCAAGGATGAGTGCATGGATGTTCAAGACTCTCCCAAACCAAAATTAATGGCTACAACAGAAGGAACTTGCCCTTCAGAGAAATAAAAAAATGGACATGTGATATGAGGAGATCATTAAGGAGACTTAGGTGACAGAAGTTGCCCTTCATGAACCAACTTTCTAAGTTTTTTGTCATTTTGCAATGTTTTATCATGTTGTGTTGTTATTGTGTCAGTATGTTCAATTGTATACCAGCCATATTTTTGGAACAAAGACATTGTAATTTTGTTAATGGGTTATGGCCATCTCCTTCTCTATTTATATTACAATGTTATTTGGTTCAACCATAGCTTTCTCTAATATAAAGTTCCATGTTATTATTAGTCCCTGCGAAGGGAATATAGCAATGAGTTTGCTATTGATTTGATATTAATTTGCCTTCTATTTTAAATTTATGTGTGTAGTGTAATGTTTAACTTAATAAAACAAATATATATATTTTGATATAATAAAAATATTTGTTTTTCTCATTTCTCATTGGTTGATATATTCCAAATCTTATAGTTGCCTTCACGTATTTCAATATTTGAAATTAATTACATAATCAATAAATTTAGTTATAAGTACCTAGTACCTTTTATATAAAAAAAAATTAAGAAAAAATGTAAACATGCCATGTGTTCTCTCATTATTATTGCATTTCATTAAACTTGGTTATAAGTACCTAGTACCTTTTATATCAAAAATTAAGAAAAAAGTAAAAATGTTATGTGTTCTCTCATTATTACTATCCATTTATTTCATTATTATTGCATTTATGTTTTTTTCTTATCATTAATACAAAGTGTACTCCTACTAGATTAATACAAAATGATATACATATAATTATGTATGATGACATGTGTGTAATTTCTTTTTAATAGTAATTTTGAATTTCTTTTTAAATGAAAATAAATTAGTAAAAATATAGTTAAAGATGAAAAACAAAATGATATAGACAACTTATATATATATATATATCTTTCCCTTTTAATAATGATTTTGAATTTTTCTTTAATAAAGACAAATAATAATTATAGCAAATTGACAATGGTTTTATAGTAAATTGACAATTGTTGGGACACTCTAACTAGTTCAATGATCCCATCTAGGTACACTCTATTTCCAAATTTACTTAGCAGGGACTAAGCTGCCATGCAACCCTTGTTAAAAATACTAATAATAATTGTGAGACAAAGGAACTGATCTAGAACAAATATGAAATAAAAGAATTTTACAAGCAATTGTTCTTTGAACTTAAATTTGGTTGCAAATATTTAAATTAAGAGTTTTTATTTTGTGACAATCATATAGGGTATCTTCATAATGAGTTGTAATTTGTAGTTGTTATCTATGTCATATACATTCTAAAAATATTATCATATATGCTTAATGGTTTTAAGGTATAGTGTTCTAAGTTTATTAAATTAGGTCACGGTGTTTCCATAATAACATTTAAAACTAATGTTATTTTTTGTGTTTATTAATTTTTATTTGGATTTTTAATATAAATAAACTTGTGCAAAGTTTTAATACTAAAAAGTTGCCTTGTCAAAGTAGTGTTCGTAGGCATAAGCAAAATATAAATAAAACTAAAAAAAGAATGTTGACTTAGTTATGTCAAAATCTTTGCAACCATGAAGTCGTCGACTAGGTGTCTAGAGTCCAGAGAGACACAAAAATAATAATCAGAGGGACATGCCCTAAGTATAAAACAAACTAAGAATTAATCATGCCAACATTGGGAAGAGGTTGGTCATTATAGTCCAGGGTAGGGCCACAACCAACAACTGGGGGACAATTATTGAGCAACACATGTGTTCCCGACCATCTATGGGAGGCTTTCAAGGCTTTGGCCCTTCAAAAATGGCCAAGGCTAGTGTCGAGAATTGCTTGTCATTACAAGGCAGTGATGGGGGGCAAATACTCTCACTCATGCGTCTCTTGCACACTTGTCTACTAGCATGGTGGTGGGACCTACTATCACCTTGGTGGGATCTTGTTGATGTGGGCCTAGAGGCCCAAGTGGCTCAATACTCACAGTACAAGGGGGCAACCATAAGAATAGAAAAGTTGGAGATGCTCCATCTTCATCCTTAATTTCCACACCTACATCGTGATCTATACAGACAATCTAGCACTAGTTAGTGAGTCATTGTACCAAGAAAAACATGTTGATGACACTATTGAATTAAGAGCAACATCCTTGCACTTCTTCCAAATCTAATACATAATTTTGGCTCTAATAAGCAGCCATGCACACTACAACTCAATGGCCCAAGGCAATAAATTGCCTAACAATGTAGCATTCCAAGATATGGAGGTGCGGAGTTGTAACATTCTCATTTTTAATTCCCAAATTAGCAATGTATTTTGTAAATACAATGTATGGTCATGGACCCAAGGATATAATATGTGAACATTGTATATCAAAAATAATAAAATAAAATGTATCGTCAACTACAGATGAAGACAGACGAAGTCATGGGGGTTAAGTTTCCACAAGAGAGGGGGTCCAAGGGAAATTATTCATTTATATTAATCCCAAGTCACCTTTCTAAAATCAGTTTTGTATGAACCTTCTATTTCCCCCGTTGAGTGTGTCAAATCCCCAATCATTGAATACATGTAAGAGGGTTGGTGGGAAAAGTCACTTCATATAGCTATTAAAAGCATGGCGCTGGGTACAATCAACATTGCGGAACGTGAGAGTCAACTTGCATGGGTAAAAGGAAATCCAAATGGGAAAATAAGGTAGTTTTTAAAGTTGGGTACAAGAGAGGAAATGTGTGTGTAGTGCTCGAGGATAGTAGGCAGCCATAGTGGGCATGTAAGACAACGTGTTAGAGCTATAATTTCATGGAGATTTAGGTTGTAGGCCTATGAGTAAGATTTTGTGTAAGAATTTTGCAAACTGAGCAAGTGACTTGTTTGCTCTGAGAATTTCGATTGCAACTGTAAATTCCTAGAGTCCCAATAGAGATATTTCTTGGTCAACCTATGTTGGAGCTCTGGAGGGAAGTGGGATAGCCTGAGAGACTGCGTGGCAGAGAAGGGGATCCCATTCCTTGGGTTGTGTAGGTCGAGGGGAAAGAGAGCTGGTGAATTGGAATGGTTGTATGAATTAGCTTGGTGTGAGGGGATAATAGTCAAATTCATGAACCACCTTCTTCTTGTGGATTCATAGCCCCAACTGGGGGGTGACTTACTATTGAGAACTAGAGTAACGAGTCTACGGTTGGGTGGAACGTTTGTCCTCTGTAGTTGGTTGCATATTTGCAAAGATAAGTTTTCTTATTCATTATGTTATTTCTATTAAAGGTCGAGTTGATTCGTTGTGCATTTTATTCTAAAGTGTTCCAGTATTTAGATGCTTCTATGTGCATGCTTAATTGGTTAAATTCGTGTTTTTAATTTCATGTTAGATGCATGTGCAATTTTATCATGTTGCACGCATTTGGCTTAATAAGAATCATAAATTTTTTGTTGGGTTAGTAGTGGGTGTGTTACAAAAGGTATTGTTGACATAGAGACCCAACCTATACCCATATAAAATTCGCTAAGGGATAGAGCTAGAACACATGCTTAAGAGTATTTTCTCACCCACACTGTGGTTAGTGTGAGTTTTGCACACATAGGTAAGATTGTTTTTTATCCATGTGAAGGCCTCCCAAAGTTAAACACCAAGCAATAAGATATTTCTTGGGTGCCAAGGTTGACTTATAAAGCCTACAATGTCAAAGTAATGAGGTCCTCCATATGGACCTTATACACCAAAGGTTGTTGAACCAACCCTCTAGAACTAACTTTGGACAAAGCCACTTATACTCAAGGGAAGACTTCTACTTGGTAAAGGTCATAGTTTTTTCCCATTTCCAACCTTGTTACCATGCCCAAGGCACTAGATGGAAAATCTTAAGCATGAGATTATATAGAATAAGTCCTTGAATCTGTTCTAAAGTGAATTTATCAGTGTTGGCCAAGTCATGCTACTTCCTTTAAGTTTGGCCCAAAGGAGACAACTTCTTGTCAAATTGTCAAACAAATCATTAGCAAAGTGTATGCCTTTCCTAAAGAGACTCAAGACCAAGAACTAGTGAGATTCGCCTAAGGGCTTGCCTTCAAGCCCCACAAGAAGGGACCATCATAGGCAACACTTGTTAAAGGAGAGGCCAATTCAAAGAGACAATGCTCCAAGTTAAGTAGGGCTTAATAGTGTCATGAACCATCCACACAGTTTGTAAAACAAAGGTATGAACAACTTCAACATGCAACAAAGTGATAAAAAGGGTTTGAAGAGGGACCCGTCGCCACACTCATTTCTCATGTGGGTGGCCCTAGCTTATCCATTGCCTCAATATCACTTTCCAAGCTTCAATTAATTCCATAACTAGAACCATCCACTTTATACACAAAGCTTGAGCATGGTGTTGATTTTTTATCATACTTGGTCCTCCAAATCCTCGCAAGGTACAACCAAATTCCTAGTGAACTCTATGGAAGCCTTTACTTTAGTCATTCTTGGCCCATAGAAAGTTTGTAAGGGCCTTTCCAAGCTTGACGTAAGTTGTGTCAAAGGGAACATGGCAAGATGAGAGGTAAACATTCATTTCATCCAAGACCTTTATACAAATTTGAAACTTGGCAACTAGGGATAAGGGTTTTGTAATCCACTGTCTATTTGTTTATCCACCCTCTAGACTCTTGGGTCATTGATTTGTCACCATTATTAGCACTTACAAACATCCATTCCATTCCTTTTACTTCCTCTTACCGCTCATTTGTCACTCCATTTACCATAATTTCTCATAAAACAACATGACATACTTATTTATGCTTTAGTGGTTAAGTAATGCTTGTTTTCCTTTATTTTTAATAAATTAAATATTATTATTCATGATTTTGTCAATGATGGTTTATGAAGCAAATACTTGTAGCAACAGTGACAACACTCATGATGGCAACCTCCAAGGTTGGCATACCAATGCACCTTCACATGGAAATAAAAAATAGGGGTTCTATTCCTAAGATCAAAGACATGGATCTGGGTGTATCAAACCTTGTCCAGCTCGCACGTGTGAGCCTCCAACATGAGATAAGGGTATGGACCAAAAATCAACAACGGTTTTGAAACAACCAACTTCCGCCTCAATTTCTAAGCATATGAAGATGGATTTGAAAAATTTGAGACATGGGTTTTGTCTATAGCATAGAAAATCAAGTACCATGCAAGCTATTTTCCAAAATGAGATACGGTTTGAGAGATACGGGTAGTTATTTATCATGAATTTTCCCAAATTGATGTAAAACCCAGATTTTGTGAAACAACCAACTTTTGCCTCAATTTTCGAGCAGTTGAAGATGAATCTGAAAAATACGAGACATGGGTTTTGTCTGTAGCATAGCAAATTGATAAGCAATTTAGTCGATTTCCAAAATGAGTTGCAGTTTGAGAGATAATGGTGGTTCTTTATCGCAAATTTGCCCAAAATTGATGTAAAACCCAAATTTTGTGATTTTTCTCCAAAAATATAAAATTTGTTTTCTGAGTTTGGGGATTTGGTTCTATCCTTTCCCAACTGATTTTTATCTATAAATAAGATGAAGAGGGGGAAATCAATCAATAGTTAGTAGTCAATTTTTTATCAGTCAGTATGGCGGATGAGTAACAACTTATGTATCTGTAATTCCTGATTTTGATTAATAAAAGTTCAACAGTTTGTAGTTTGGTTTATGAGGCATTGTGTTAAACTGTAGTTTCTAAACCTTCTCCAGGTCCTAGTAAGGAGGAAGGGTCCTCCTCGTTAGCAGGGTTTGTTGTTGTTGCATTAATACAGGTTGTTACTCCATCTTAACCAATGCATTCTTGCTAGTTAGATTTAGTTTACATGATTGTTGATGTTGCAAGATTGTTGTGTGGGTTTGATCAACTCTAGATGATTTTATGTTAATGAATTAGATTTCAGGTAGATATGGAGTGTTTATGCTACTTAGTTATTTTCCTTTTAAGTTGATTGATTTCCTTCTGCAAGGAGTGGGTTTTTATTCATGTAAGAGAGGAGGCTTGATGATTCAGAGTGTTGTTGTTTATGCAAGTGTGCAGAGTGTTTAATTTCAGCAGTGTGATTTCATTCCCAGCAAGTGTGAAGAGTATTTACATTCAAACAAGTGTGTTTTGTTCCAATCATGGTTTGCTTTCTTTCAGTTGTTTAATTCAATTATGCAAGGAGTGTCTTTCATTTATGCAAGTATGATTTTATTTCAACAAAGTGTTTTTAATTCAATGCAGAGTGAGTGTGTTTCAATTCCAAGGCAAGTGTGAAGAGTGTTTCCTTTCAAGCACGAGTGTTTTACTTTCAGCAAGTGTGTTTCATTTAAGCAAGTGTGATCTAGTCTACAATGTGTGTTTAATTCTCGAAGAATGAGTGTGTTTCTTGCTTGAGTTTGCATACCAATAGATAATCAATGTTAGATGAAAATTGTACCTGCATATACCTTGCACGATAATTTTGAAAGAAAAGGATGTACCCCGGGTTGACAATTAATGTATTGGGTGATTGATTTATTTTAATTAGACAATTAAATCTACCAACATTTTGGCATCGTTATCGGGGAATCTATTAAGGGTGCAAGAGTACAATTGACATTGTTTTTTGGGTTGTTAAAATAGAGCACGCTAGAAGTACCCAGGACATGTAGGTTGCATGAATAAAGTAGGAGAAGAACACAATGCTCCCAAAAACACTATTTATGAATGTAGAAGGGGATGAGGAGGAAAAGAGTTTGGAATTCTTCAGTGAATGCTTCCAATATAACTTACAAAGTGCTATAATTCTAAAATCAGCCAATGGTGAAGTGACAAGAGCCAAAATTGGTAATTTGTTTGAAAAATTTAAAACTAATATGATTATCTCTTTGTCTTCACAATTGGCTGTTTTGCAAGTAAAGAAGAAACAGGTTGAAGCCGATAAAGCGCTATTAATATTATACTGAAGGTGCAGACAAAAGCACCCTTTAAAATAATTCCCTCTCAACAACATTGAAGTCTATTGCATCTGCAAGTAGAACCACCCTACAAAACTATGTCCCTCACTGCCAGGATTGAAAGCAATGTTCCAAGAATCCAATGAGGAGGTTGAGAAAGCCTATTTGATTGCTTCTAAGAAGCCATGGAAAGCCTTCCCTTCGGATATAAATCAATATCCCTCCTCATTTTTCAATACTTGGAATAACATGTATAATCCTCAGCAGGTCCTACAACAAATTCAATACCCTGCAACTCCATGGCAGTTTCCTAATTCTCCCCAGATTCAATATCCCACACCATGGTCACAGTGGCTATCTCAGTTGAATCAAACATTTCCATGTCCTTAAGGATGTCAAGAATCTCCTTTCCAAGGGGGATAGTTCCTTATGCAAACTTAGTTACCCACACAACAAAAATGGTTGCAACTCCCTTCAAATGATTGAACATGTAATCCTCCCCTGCGACCCCAACTGCTTGTATAACCTAACCCAAATCCAAACAATAAATCGGTTCAACAAGTTGAAATACCCATTTTTCCCACCTATTGCATCTCCCCTGTTGAATGTAATGATGTACACTTGAGATCAGGGAGAGTTTCACCCCGACAAACAACCCGAACCTGAAACCAATATGAAAAACATCCCACTGATACAACCCACACTGCAACTCTTGAAAACTCAACTCAAGCTCATGTTGCTACTCTTGTCAATACTGCTCCCGCTAAAATTGCTTTGAACCCACCATATCCGAAAAAGAACTTGTTGATTAGGGGGATGCATGCCACCACAAAGACCTTCTTGAATTCTTGTTTGAAGTTCATAATTGTCACCAAGGAGGATTTTGCATCTCAAGAACCTATAGAAGATCAAAAGATCCATGAACAGAGCCCACAAGGGGGGGACCTAGAAGTTTCTTCTGGTTATCCTTATTAGCATGAAGCAAAGCTCAAATAATCATGGCCATCATCCAAAGGGGGAAAAAAATTAGAGCCAGAAATCGAAGAATTCCTTGCATCCTTATCACCAGACCCAGACCCCTTGTACATTCAGAAATTTGATGAGACCACTTTTGGAGAACTTCATCGCATGCCAACCAAAGAAGAGAACCAGGAAGGAAAATACTACATTGAATCATGGTTTCAAGTAGTCCTTGGGCCTCAACACTGCAATCTTCAACAATTCTTGGCACCATCTCCATCAGAGCAGCTAGTCCATCATGTTCTGGTATCTCTCAGAGTATATTTTTCAAGCTTGAATATGAGTACGCTTGTGATTATGTTATGCACATGGATCCATTTGAAATATACCTACACTTGAAGAGAAATTTGTCTTTCTTCAAGTAGAGCAGGATAATGTAAAGAATAAATAAACAAATAAAATAATAAGATAAAAAAACAAGTCCAGTTGTGAAAACCAGTTTACTAGCGCAACTGGACACGAACTTTGCTTGAAAACCAGGTTATTGGATGGAAAAGTTCTTATAAGGTTTCGTAAGTTTATGTTGGTTCAAATTTTGTATTGTAATTCTTCAAAGTCATTTATGTTTGATGCTCATGTCAAATGATGTGGGATTCCTTAAGGCCCACCTTCTGACAAATATCATCCCATTGACTCCAACATATCATCTGGAATTGAGGTTAGAGTTTCATAGTGCTCTGGGATTTGCATGCATCAATGGTGAATTTCCTTGTTGTTAATCATGGGGATTCATCAATGCCTCTTGATTGATGAATCTTGCAGGTGACTCGATTCCAACACATCCATTCATACCTATCAAGATGCACTAAGGTACTTTAGGTACTTTGTCATCAAAGGTGAGTTGCTTCACGTTGGTTAACGACATACATCCATGGCCGACAATCCAATGACCTCTCTTCATGCTCAATGTCAACACATTTATTTGCATGATGAGACTTGTACCTCGGGTTTTGTAGCGGTTGAATACTATATTGTTTCATGGTTTTAACATTAACTTGCATCTCTCAGTGAGAGTAAGATAAGGAGTTATCTATTTTTAACAGAACTTCTACTCGTCCTTTGTTGCAACAGTTCAACAATTTTTTTTCATTCATTTTTTAGCAATCAACAGTCTCTATATCCGCCACTACAGTGAGCATCAACCTTAATCACTCCAAGGATTTCAGTGCTCTCTTGGTCCCAATGTACACCATTTTCAGATTGTTTTCTATGATTTCATCTCCAGCTACATCACTCTTAGCATCATTTTGGCCTACATTATCTTCGACAGACATCAATCCATCCATGCCAATCAAAGATTTTACGGAGGTAAAACTTGAGGTAAAATAGTGAGAGTTTTTTTATTTATTAAAAGTTTAGGAGAATGTCATGAAAACCAACTGAGCATTATTTCATTCACTTTTGTTTTCAAACCATCATTTCCACTTCCATATATTCTCATATTTTCCATACCATCTATTCAAAGTATACCCATCTGAAAAATAAAAAGCATACCCTGCTTTAAAGTAGTTTTGTTGTTGCCACACAAGAATCATCATTAAGAAGAAAAAGCATTGTTATTGCTCCACAAGAACCAACAACATAAGAATATAGCACATTTTTTCAAGAAGACGCATAAGGACATGTTGTGTATTTAGTTTGGGGGAGATAGGGGTTGCTTTGCACTCCATGGGACATCATAATGAACAAATGGGATCGGGCTGCCAAGGACAAACAAAACAGGTTCATGGTAATTTCTCAATATTCACTCATTCACTTTTTTTTTAAATGCATAAATATAATTGATGATATCTTGCAAACCGTGAACTGGGATTTCACGAAATTTGGAGGGGAGAAGCACTATAGCCAGATGAAAAAACCTAATAAATTTCTCACTAACCGAGTTCATAATTTTTTAGATATCAAGCATCATCACATTCAACCATTTTGCTTATCTTTTGTGATCCATGCATCATATGGTTTTGATTTTTGGAGTGGAGAAGCAAACATAGTGGTTTTGGTTACTATGCATTGAAAAATGGATGCAACTTTCAAATGAGTCCTTGCAGCTTGGTTGATACAAAGGTATTAGGTTGCATGAGTACATGCAACATCCTGAGTTTGTGGGGTGGACTGTTGCACATTTCTTACTTGGAATAACAATATTTTCTCAACCTTCCATTCGACAAAAAACTTTTATGATTGGGAGAAGAGGAAAAATCATTACCTATAGAGGAATATGTTGCCCCACAAGAACCTATAGTAGAAGAAGTTGCTATAGAAGACGTTCCTACAAAAAAAAATTATGTCTTCATCCTTGAGTTTGGGTACGTACAACAACAATTTTAATTTTTTAGTGGACAACAACAATTTTCAACATTAATGACACGAGAAAGCCCTATTATTGTTACACAAGAACCAACAATAGCAAGTATTGTTGTTGTTACGCAAGAACCAGTAGAAGGTCACAAAATATCACCATATCATGAGTTATGATTTATTGTTGTTACTCTTGTTATAACAATGTTGTTGTTAGTTAGTTTTGTTGTTGCTTTGTTATGTTGTTACTCCTATTATAACACTGTTGTTCTTACTTAGTTTTGGTGTTACTATGTTATGTTGCTACCCCTGTTATAACATTGTTGTTGTTACTATGTTCTGATGCTACTCTTGTTATAACATTGTTGTTGTTACTTTGTTATGTTGCTACTCCCGTTATAACATTGTTGTTGTTACAACTTGGTTGATACAAGGTATTGGGTTGCATGAGGATATGCAACATATTTCGTTTGGGGGAGATGTTGGGTCGCTGAATTCTCACCATTATTAGCACTTACAGACACCCATTCCATTGCTTTTACTTCCTCTTACCACTCATTTACCACTCCATTTACCATAATTTCTCATAAAACAACATGACATACTTATTTATGCTTTAGTGGTTAAGAATGCTCGTTTTAATGTATTTTTAATAAATTAAAGATTATTATTCATGATTTTGTTGATGACAGTTTATGAAGCAATTTCATGTAGCAGCAGTAACAACACTCATGATGACAACCTCCAAGGTTGGCATACCAACGCACCTCCACATGGAAATCCAAAACTAGGGTTTTGTTCCTAAGATAAAATACGTGGATCTAGGTGGATCAAACCTTGCTCATCTCGTACATGCGGTCCTCCATCATGAGATAAGGGTACAGACCAAAAATTAGTAACAGTTTTGAAACAACCAACTTCCACCTCGATTTATAAGCATATGAAGATGAATCTGTAAAATCTGAAGCATGGGTTTTGTCTGTAGCATAGGAGATTGAATTTTGCTTGAGTTGTTTTTAAAAATGAGCTACAGTTTGAGAGATAAGGGTGGTTATTTATCTTGAATTTGACAAAATTGATGTAAAACCTAGATTTTGTGAAACAACCAACATATGTCTCAATTTTTGAGCAGATGGAGATGAATCTGGAAAATCCCAGACATGGGTTTTGTCTATAGAATAGAAAATTGGGTCCCTTTATGGCCGTTTTCCAATATGAACTATAGTTTGAGAGATAAGGGTGGTTATTTATCACAAATTTGCCCTAATTGTTGTAAAACCTAGATTTTGTGAATTTTCTCCAAAAATGTAAAATTCGTTTTATGCGTTTGGGGATTTGGTTCTATCCTTCCCCAACTATTTTTTATGTATAAATAAGACTGAGGGGGAGGAATCAATTAATAGTTAGTAGTCTGTTTTTGATCATTCAATCTGGCAGATGAGAAACAACTTCTATATCTATAATTCTTGTTTTTTATTAATAAAAGTTCAACAATTTATGGTTCGATTTATGAGGCGTTGAGTTGAATTGTAGTTTTTGAACCTTTTATAGCCCCTGCTAAGGAGGAAGGGGCCTCCTCTTAGGAGGGTTTGTTGTTGTTGTATTAATACAGGTTGTTGTTACTCCATCTTAACAAGTGCATTCTTGCTAGTTAGATTCAGTTTACATGAATGTTGTTGTTGCAAGATTGTTGTGTGGGTTTGATCAATTCTAGATGATTTTATGTTAACGTATTAGATTTCAGGTAGATCTGGAGTGTTTATGCTACTTAGTTATTTTCCTTTTAATTTGAGTGATTTCCTTTTGCAAGGAGTGGATTGTTATTCATGTAAGAGAGGAGGTTTGATGATTTGGAGTGTTATTGTTTATGCAAGTGTGCAGAGTGTTTAATTTTAGCAGTGTGATTTCATTTCCAACAAGTGTGCAGAGTATTTACATTCAAGTAGGTGTGGTTTATTCCCAACATGATTTACTTTCTTTCAGTTGTTTAATTCATTTCTGGAAGGAGTGTCTTTCATTTATGCAAGTGTGATTTTCTTTCAACATAATGTGTTTAATTAAATGTAATATGAGTGTGTTTCAATTCCAAGGCAAGTGTGAAGAGTGTTTCCTTTCAAGCACGAGTGTTTGACTTTCAACAAGTGTGCTTCATTTAAGCAAGTGTGATCTAGTCTACAACATGTGTTTAATTCTCAAATAATGAGTGTGTTTCTTACTTAAGTTTCCATACCAATAGATAATCAATGTCAGACAAAAATTGTGCATGTATATACCTTGCACGATAACTTTGAAATAAAAGGACGTACCTCGAGTTGACAATTAATGTATTGGGTGATTGACTTGTTTTAATTAGACAATTAAATCTACCAACATAGACCACTACCTTGCAAAGGTATTTTAGTGAAGCTTGAAAAATGAAAGGGGTGCTTAGCAATTTGAAAATCCATCCAAGGTGAATCCAAGACCAATTCAATTAAGCCAAATAGTCAAGGATAGAACATTGGCTCTATCTGTAACATTGTATTTTGAATTGTTGAATATTAAACCTGAGGCAACATGGAGGGTGTCTAAGCACTCCATGGTATAATCCCAAGAGCTCGAGCATTGTAGAATAGTTAGAAAAGAATCATGAACAAAATGATCGTTTCCTAGTCGAACAACTTCAAGCTTGGGCAAGGGAATACCTTTAATCAACCTTGTGTTGACCTTAGTATATAGTAGAGGGACTTAAGAGAATAGTTATAAAATAATCTTGAACAAAATGGCCATCGAACACTTGGTCAACTTCAGTCTTGGGTAAGGGAATACCTTTAATCAACCCTGCCTTGACCTTAGTACGTAACAAATGGCCAAGGGTTTCAATGGTCATCACATACAATGTCAAAGCCAAAGGGAAGCTTTGCCTTATTGACCATAAGAGTCGAGCCTCCTTGGACTTGGTTCTATTGATGGATAGGCAAGCTAAAGCATCAACAAAGAGAGCTCTGACACTACTGATGAAGGTAGGGCCAAAACCTAGGTCTATAAGCATTGCAAGTATAAATGGTTATTCCACACCATTGTATGTTTTTCACAATCTATTTTGACAAATGAGGCATCAATATTGGTGCAACAAGCCCACTACATGCCTTCCCAAATTATAATGATGTTGTCTAGAATGTACTACCCATGAATAAACCTTTTATGATCCCAAAGAATAATGTGTGGCATATGTTATGGACCAAATAGCCAAATAATCATTAAAAAGACCCAATTCAATTATGTCATGCCTGAATAAAATGAAAGAATGAATGAATAAGAAGGTTGTTCGAGGGGGAAACCTCCTTTTACAATATATAAAATTCACAAGATGAGATTATTATTCAATCGAATATCATTGATGTATACATAGGAGAGAAAGAGGGCTAGAATACATTAATAGTAATCCAAAATAACTACAATTAATGTAAATATAATGAATCAGGGTTATGGTCGGGGGCTTAAAATGCCCCTCCACTTTAAAAAAATGTTCCCCTCAATGTTGAATAGTTGTGGTTGCTTATGTATGAAGAAATCATCTTCCCATGTCACATATTCTATTGGTAGGTTCTTCCACTCGATGATGTACTTTGCAATTACTCAATTATGTAGTTGCTTGATCAGTGTTTCAATGACTATTTCAGGTTCTAGTATGATTTTCCATCTTCATCTAGTTTAGAAAATATATCTTGAACTGGGATATTGTCATCGATTACCTTCATTAAACAAGAAACATGGAATACCAAATGTACATGTGAAGATGAAGGCAACTCCAATATGCAAGCCATACTACCAAATCCTTTGCAACACCTTGTAGAGACCATAGTACTTGGGTACTTATCTATTATCCTTCTTTTATTGCTAGAGGGACAACTATTTGTATTGTTGCAATATTAGAAATACCAAATCCTCCACTTCAAAGTGCCTTTCACTACAATGTTGGTTTGCTTGTTGCTTTATCATGTTTTGTGCTATAGCCAAGTTTTCCTTCAATAGTTGGAGAACCTCCTATTAGTGATCAATGTGATCCACCACTACCTGAACCTTATATTTTCCTATAAAGGATGTTGTGATGGATGGAGGATGATATCCATAAAGTGCCATAAATAGGGATATTTTGGATGAAGCATAGAAGGAAGTGTTGTTTATTTTTTAACTAGCTTAAAGAAGAAAATATCGCTAAAATAAGAATGAACTCTCACGAGATCCACACTGAAATAGGGCATTGGACAATTCCTACAACATTTTAGGATGAAAGAATTCATCATCTTTGTGATATTAATAAGGTGGAGGATGAAAATAATTTTCGTTTAGAATGTTCTATGTATGCCCACAATAGATCTCAATTTCAAAATATTTGTAATAATGTCGACCTTCGTAAACTCTTAACACATCAACAATAAGAGATTTAAGAAAGCTCATGTCCAATATTTTTGAGTATAGAAATAAAATTCTAAAGAAAACTAATTAATTCCTTACCAATTTTTTCTCAAGCTCCAACAGACCAAAGTTGGTCTTAGTGGATGGAAATCATCAGCATCGTCATTATTTACCAAAGGAAACCACTTGACCCATTGTGACTATTTATTAGATGCAAAGCAATGGAGGTAACCTTCCAGACTTTTATTCACAAACTCATTTTACCCATCAGATTGGGGATTGTAAGAGGAACTATGGGCCAATTGATTACTTAAACAAGAAAATACGTTAGTCCAAAAGTTACTAGTGAAAGTTGGACTTGTATTACTTACAATAATCATGGGGTCCCATGTAGCTTCTAAATTGTTTCCAAGAATGTCACAACAACTATACTTGCTTTTAAAGGATGAGAAAGTGAACAAAAATGGGCATACTTTGTGGGTCGATCCACCACCAACATAATGATATTATTCTCTTCATACTTTGGTAGACCTATGATAAAATTCGTTGAGATCTCTTCCCAGTGATAACTTGGTATGGCTAATGGATGTTGACTTGGTATAGCTAATGGTTCTAGAAGACCTGGGGTCTTGATTGTCTCTCTTTTATTTTGTTGGCAAACCAAACACCTTTCCATCGACTTTTGAACATGAGTTTTGAGACCTTCCTAATTCCTTCTTAATCATGTGATAAATTTTCAAAAACTAAGTGTCACCTTATAGGAAAAGTATGCAATTCTAAAAGGACCTTATGTTCGAGTTGGGAATTCTTACATAGATATAGGTGATCCTTATACCAAATTAAATCATTATTCCACACAATTGTATTTGATGCACTAGGGTCCTATTGTAGTCGTTGAATTTGTTTTACTACATTACAGTCCTACTACCGTGTTATCCTTGCTTCTTCCACCCAATCAACTCATAGAATGGATACAACATAAAGTAAGGTCTCATTTTATTCTTCTTTCCTTGAAAGTGCATCCACCACAACATTTTCTTTATATTTTTTGTAGATAATTTCAAAGTTGTAAACTAGCATCTTTGTGACCCATTTATGTTTCTCTTTTGAAGATAGTTGTTGTTCCAAGAAGTACTTCGGGTCATCATGATCTATTGTTACCTTGAAGTGTCTTCCTATTAGGCAAGGGCATCATTGCATAACTACATGTAGTATGGCCAATATTTTCTTCTCATAAATGGGTTTAAGAAGGTTCTTTTCTTTAAGTTGGTGGATTTCAAATGTAAGTGGCATCCCTTCTTGCATTAAAACTGCACCAATACCATGCCCCAACGCATCGCACTCCACAATAAAGTTTTTTTTGAAGTTAGGCATGGTGAGGACAAGAGTTCTACACATGACCTCCTTAAGTTTTTCAAAATCTCGAGTTGCTTCTCGAGTCCAAGAAAATATATCATTTTTCAATAATGATGTAGAGGTGTTTCTATTCGACCATATTTCTTAACAAACTTGCAGTAGTAGTCGATCAATACTAAGAATCCCCTAATATTATTCAAGGTTTTGGGAATTGTACATTCCATTGTAGCTTTCATTTTTTTAGGGTCCACCTTGACACCCTCATGAGACACAATATGACCCAAATATTCCACTTCTTGAGATCCCAAAGAACACTTCGAAGTCTTTACACATAGTTGTTGCTCCTCCAATAGTTTTAATATCATGTCAATGTGTTGTACAACATCCTCTTCCCGAGATTTGTTGTAAATTAATATATCATCAACAACTACCAACATGAATTTTTCAAGGACGGGTTTGAAAATAGAATTCATCAAGCTTGAAATGTTGAAGGGGCATTAGCAAGGCCATAAGGCATCACAATAAACTTAAAATGACACTTGTATGTTCTAATGGTTGTTTTGGGATACCTTCATCCCTCATTCTAATTTGATTATATCCTGAATGAAGATTTGACTTAGCAAAGAACATTGTTCCTTGCAATTCATCTAACAATTCATCAAAGACAAGAATATGAAACCTATATTTAATGGTGTTGTTGAGATACTTATAATCTAGACACATACACCATGAACAATCCCTTTTGTAAACCATCACCACTAGTGAAGAGAAGGCACTTTACCTAGGTTGAATGATGCCAACCTTTATCATTTCTTGAATCATACACTTAATCTCACTCTTCTAGGTACAAGGGTATCTATAACATTGGATGTTAGGAGGAAGGGTCCTTGGGATCGGTGGACTAAACATGTATTCATGCTCTCGAGTAGGAGGAAGACCTTTGGTTATCTTAATCTCAAATACCTTGGAATGATATCAATAACTCTTTGGAGATACAAGGACACAAAGGGATTAGATGTTTGAACATCTAGTATACATAATATGTAGTTACTCCCAAGAGTCTGTTTTTTTAACAATTTTTCATGTCATTAAATCTTTTCAATTTAGATGGTTTCCCTTGTTGAACACACCAACCACACTAAGAGGGGGGGTGAATTAGTGTGTGGACTTTTACAAATTTTCTTATCTCAAGTTAGCAGCCATTTCAAAAAATAATTGTATACATTAAGAGAAATAAATCCATAAGCACAATGAACACAAGAGATACCAGATGTATGTATAAGATTTTGTTTTATTTATATATGTGACTACAATAACAAGGGTTTTCCCAACACCAATTGTTTTGTATCAGCACCAACTTAGGTAAGGATCACCAACTCCTAGGAGAGCACCAACTCTCAAGCAAGACTCAACTTGTTGATAGAATCCAATCTATCCAACTAGAGTTCATCTAGTAGTACAACCAACTCAAATACCATCCATCTATTCATTGAATCTGCTCCAGCTTATGATCAGAGGTCTACCACAAATGCTCATCACCGCACTTCATCTTCTGTCTGAAATTCGCACCTTCTTCACTTCATCTTCTCTCTGATATTTGCACCTTCCTGTGCCAAAGGATCACCATTATAGAAATCACCAACCTTAGGTGTAAATCCACTTATTCACTACTTCCACCCCATCAAGTGAGCCGAGCCTTGTTGTATTTATACTCGTTTACGCTCAACTCTAGTTTAAGTTATTGGGCCAACTTGTGCCACAAGTTACAACTAACTTGTCCATTTACAACAACTTTGGGACCACTAGAGAAAATCATTTTGCATCTTCAACTTTAAACCTGGCATCTCGCCTATCACCGGAATGGCTACGATGAGTTCTAACTTTCATATGATTTTAACAACCATCTGATCTATTTTCATAAATCGATCACATGTATGGATTGATTTCCTTTGTCTATGCGAATGTTGCAGAAATTGAATACTGTAGAGGCGCTTCCTTCAAACCATTTACATGTTACCATCTTCGCAAAACCACAGGCTTATTAAGTTAAGCAATATTCCCAACGCCTCATGGATTATGTGTTTGAAACCCATGACTAGGGGCTGGAACCTAGTCCTCCGGGACTTTGGTCTTTGGGTGCTTTCTCTCTCATCCAATCTTCCGGAGTAGTTACCTCTCACAGAGATGGATCTAACGGTTAGCATGATTCTCAGATTCAAATCAACGGTTTAGCTTTGATCCTTACACTATCCTTCCACTTCTTAATCCAATGGCTATGACTTAATCAAACATTGAAATGAACGACCATTATTTACTTCGGTACTTTGGCGCTTCCAACTTCTGCAATCTTTCAATCTTTCGTAGTTACATTTCGCCGAAGTAGAACAAACGATCAATATTTGCTCTTCCATAGATGGACGATCCTAGCTTGTCCATAGGTTTGAAACAAATCAACGACCATGAATTGATATGTTGTTGAGTGGACAATTCTTGTTCACTTCTCACAAGGATTGATCCAATGGTTAGCATGAATCCCAGAACCAAGTCAACGGTCTAGCTTAAATCCTTACTTATCCTTCCACCGCTTAATCCGACGACTGTGACTTAATCAAGGATTGGGATGGACGTCTCTCATTTACTTTGGGAGTTCAGAGGTCCGGGTAATTGTTGTTCCAATTTTTATCGGAGTTGGTCAACACCGAAGTGGTCAACATGGGAGTGCTTACGTCATGTGTTGATCTAACGGTCATGTGAGAATCCAGAGAATCTTAGATCAATGGTTATCATTGACTTCGACCTTCGACGCTTCGGGTAGTTGTTGGTTTCCCCCAAAGGACTAATTCCCAGAGTGACGTAACTTGTTGACGTCACTGCTGACTTAACATTGGCTGAGTGGTTGCCACGTGTCACCGAGATTCGTGACTGGGAGTGCTTACGTCATGTGTTGATCTAACGGTCATGTGAGAATCTAGAGGATCTTAGATGAATGATTATCATTGACTTCGACCTTCAGTGCTTCAGGTAGTTGCCGGTTTCCCTTGAAGGACAAACTCCCAGAATGACGTAACTTGTTGATGTCACTACTGACTTGGCACTCGTCGAGTGGTTGCCACATGTCACCTATATTTTTGACTTACATAACCTAGATAGACAACTGGACCAAGACACTTGTCATCATATGATTGTGCCACGTGTCCTTGCTAACGTGGTCTGCTGAGGTGGATCTCCTGACATGGCACATGTCCTCCTTCTGGATCTAACGGCATAGGTTCATCTAAATCCTTGATCCAACGACTCTGATCAATTCATTTCGATGTTCAGGAATTTGGGTTATACGCTCCCATTTCCTAAATCTCCCAAAGTGAGATTCGTCGACTAAACCTTGAGCATATTGACTTCATCTAATGATCCTCCTTTGACAGGAACAACCTAACACGATCCAACGGTTGTTGGGATTTCGACTGTTTCGGGATCTCGTGAATCCTTGATCCAAGGACTGTGATCAACTCAAGATCAATGGTTTGGATTCATTTCGGCATTCGAGACTTTGGGTTATACGCTCCCATTTTCCAAATCTTCCGAAGTAAGATTCACCGATTAAACCTCGAGCATCTTGACATCATCTAACGATCCATATTTGTCGTGAAACACTTAATACAATCCAACGACTGTCGAGGTTTCAACTCTTTCAGGATCTCGTGAATCCTTGATCCAATGGCTGTGATCGACTCTTAGATCAATGATCCAGATTTATTTCGGCATTCGGGACTTTGGGTTATGTGTTCCCAATTCTCAATTCTCCCAAAGTGGGATGCCACAATTAAACCTTGACTTCATTTAACGGTCGAGAATGCTCCCGTAGTAGATCAACGATTAGGGATGATTTCAGAACCGAAACTTGCGCAATCGTTAACTTAACCCTTGCATCCCGCAATGGTTACCCATTGTTGATATGCCCTTGATGATATCCGATGGTCAGGACTTAATTGGATGTTGATCTGAAGCCTTCTTTGTAACTCCCAGATATGACGGTCCTAGTTTGTCCCTAAATATACATTAGTGGATAGGATTCTCCCTCGATTCTTTTGTAGTTTTACTGTGGGGATTTCACTCATGATCGTGTTTCTGTAATGCACTTTCCCTTTTGATCTTTGATTAATGTTTCTTGCTTCTTGATTTGTTTCATCACTATTTCTCCTGAGCTGTTTAATAATTGTTTGTGCATTCATTTATGCATTGATCTTCAGTCGCTAACCCTCTTGATCTCTTAATTGATTGTACTTGGATTCTCTGCATGCTACCTCTCCTGAGATTTAGAATCATAGGATCATTTTTTATCCTATCATGATCAACAATGATCACAAATTGCTTCCGCCACAAGGTGATCTTCCTCTGCCCCAAGGTGATCTTTATTTTCTTCTGATTATTGTACATGTTGGATTCATGTTGCCATCAATGACAAAACATAATCAATCAAAATATGTCCAACATCCCTTGCATACCTCTAAGTTCAATTTCCTTGCCTTTCAAGGAAAATCTTATGAAAAGTTCCTGAAAATTAAAAGCCACAGTTCCTAGTGGTTGTAGCCAATAGAACCTTAACACCACATCAACACCACCCATTTGGATTGCAAGTATTGAGCTATCCAATAAATAATCCCCCATAGTGAGCTTAGTAGTATGTCACTTCTCTTAACAATTTATAGTAATTCCATATGCAATCATTGCTTGAAACTCCAATGCTAGATATATAAAGCAATTGAGAAGTTTGATTAATTTGTAGTTAATGAAGTCATGGGTACTGTTACCCCCCAAGGGATAAATACTTCAGAGGCACCCTCACAAGGGTTTTATGTTGTTGATTGCACGAGCTCTCTTGCTCATACTCTCCAAACTTAGACAAACTTCTCATTTTCTCATTTTCTCCTTTGGATATGTGATTGTTCTAGCTCAACCATGGTATATCATATCTCCCTCATCACTTCTTAGATGACAGATACACTATGGATGGTACATTATGGTTTTCATTTGGATCTATTTGATATTCCATACCTTGGTGTTGTAATTAGATGTGGTGTTGTAACTTCTGAGTTATTCATGAAAGTGGTAAACACTGAAATGAGATCCGATAACACTTCATAGAATTTGTAGTTTTATTACTTGCCTTGTCGTACTATGGGGGATTAATTTTCCTTTAGAAGTGTCATCATTTCTCGGTTCAGTTTGTATTACTAGGAAACTAGTTGAGGTAGTGCTTTCTACATCCTAACCATACTTAACATTTTCCATTTTCCCCGTTTCACTCCATTCCATCCATAAATAAACTATTCCCGATTATGTTTGACTTATCAAATGCCAACAGAAAAGTCCAATTGAGGAAGCCTAAGTCAATGAAGGCAAAAAGGCCAAAGGTGTAGAGTTAATTGTTATAACCCTAATTTGCACCAGACATGTTTACTTGGCATCAGGCCATCTCAGATTCCTTCTTTGCCAAAATAGTGCTGAACAAATCTTCTTAAAAACCCCTTTTATAAAGACCCACGCGCCCTGCTCCATTACTGCACGCATGTACACGCTAGCTGACCCAAGACAGCCCGCGTGTACCTACAAAAGCACGAAAAAAGGAAAGTTGCTAATGGAACACACAACTTTGGGTAAGTTAACTAAACCTTTCGGCCATGCATGGCCGGAAGTTCAACCAAATACCTAGCTTCTTCTAGCCTATAAAAGAAGGGTTAGGGGTCCCATTTGGAAGAGGAGAATCATAGTAAAGAAAATATACCCGATTTTGCATTCCCTTTGCCCAACCTTTAGCCATCCTTGTGCAAAGAGAAGTATAGAGCAAAGAAGTTGGAGGACAGTTGAAGAGGAGCCCAGGACCAGGTTCGTGGAGCAGTGGTCGACTTCATCATTGTAAGTTGATTTGTTGAAGTTAATAATAAAGAAGTACTTTTTCGGTCCCACCATATGAGGTTTTCATGGTTTATTGCGTACATATTGATTAAATCTCTAACCCATTAATCTGTAGATCAAATGCATGTGGAGTTCTTTGTTTGTCTTATGTGAATGCAGGTCAACCTTGGGAGGAGAGCTACAGTCAAAGAGTGACCTAGCATAAAGAAGGATCGATAACAAATGCCTGAAATAAGGTATGCTCACTTGATCTTCTTAACTACGTATTTGCTTAAGAATAATGGGGATTAGTTCCGAGACGACGATAGAAAGTAGGAATCTTTAGGTCTTTTCTGCATGCATGATAAAACCCTAAGTGCTAGTCCGTAGAGGGATTTCCCACTCACAACATTAATAAATTTAAAAGCCAAAATATTAAAGCTTGAGCAATGCCACTTCATTGTGAGGTCAATGCCCATAGTCACGTGCTTATCTATGAACAAGTAAAGAAAAAGGGACTTGTTCGATAAAATGAATAGAAAAATAAAAAGGGAAAAAGGGGTAGTAAGAAACAATGTGGAGGAAAGATAACTCGATGCTAAAGCTCCCTATTAAAGGCTTCTATATAAAATCCCAGCTCTTGAAGGCTAGTTGAATAAAGTTACAAGACCTATGTAGCATATTAAATGAATTTGAGGGTCATCACAAGAATTTTTCCCCTTCCCCTTTCCATAATTATTCATCCATCACCTACATTTAACTTAGGGACTGATGGAATACTCTTTTTCCTAGGACTCATCACATGTATAAGGGTTAATGTTGTTCCCCCTTAGTAAAAATTAGGAAAATTCCAAAACTAACCTTTCTTATTATGTTGTGTTAAGAGATCACTAAGTGTGCATTACCTAATGGCTTACAACGAAGTTGGACCCACCACTTCAAGTGGACATCTTACATTGGGATCCATGTATTGTGCCTTGAGATCCATGACACCGCAGTGGGATCTGTGATGCTGCCTTGGGATCCATGTACCTATATTTGGCCATACCTACAAACATTGGGATCGATTCCATTTTTCTTGGTATCTGTGTACTTCAATGGGATACATGTCACTCCATTGGGATACATGATGATGCATCAAACGATGATAGGGATGCCACATCATAAACCTGCCACATGGACAAATCTAGGATGATCCACTTGCTTAGTTGGATGCCTCCACTCACATGCATGCATGAATATTCCCTCCCAGACCACATGTGGGAGGTTGGTTGGGGTTGTTGAGGACTTCTATGAGGTGGTTACACATGGTCACGGGTTGTTACAGTAGTTACAGGTTGATGTGGCATTGACCAAATTGTTATATTTGGGACTGCCCCAATTGAGGAGCCACACATGGAATATTACATTAGGTGCTCACCATGGAAATTCCACATATATGGCATGATGTAATGCTCGTGGGAGGTTGTTATGCCTTGAGATGACCACATCCTTGCTTTTGAGAGTTAGTTGGAGGAGAGCCCTAGTATTTGGGCCTATTTTTAACTATTTCTTCACTCATTTGTTGGACATTGGCATATTTTGAGTAGGGCGCAATTATCCTATCCCCTCTAGATCACATGTGTGACCATTTGTTGCACCTTTGGCCACCTTTTATTGAGGTGCTCATGCCTTGGAGGGTTATGAGGGTGGTTTTGAGCTTGCAAATTATACTAGCACCTTGTATTGAGGAGGCTCCTTATCTATATAAAGAGGATGCCTCTCTCATTTTCATTTGTTGGAGATTATTGAGAAAACTTACCTACAAAGTTCTCGTGCATCTATATTTTTCTAAGTGTTGTTTAGAATATTTTTCAAGGGCTAGTTAGATTATTTATCAATATTGATGGAGGACAAAGCTACTACAAGGCAAAAGAAGGGCACCTTGCTCCACTTGGGAGGGAAATCAATGTATAATGTTCTTTCCTTATTCCATGTGACCATTGATGTTTTTTTCCCTATGCATTGAGGTAGGGATAGGATTCCTAGAGGACCATTCTTCCATCCATGATTGAATAAACCTACTTATCCCTAGCCAATTCTTGAGAGGAAATCCCATTTGGCGCCCTCAACATTGGCTCATCTTTAACCAATACTTCACTTAGAATTGTGTAGATACCCCATAGCCCTTTTTAAGCACCGATCTATCCATTATTCAACCAAAAAACCTTTCCTTTGTTTTGTTTGTTTTGTAATCTATGGTTAAAAATTGCTTGATCTCATGTTAGATTGATAGATCTAAGTGTTTTAATTGTCATATATTATTTGGCTCGAATGTAACTTGTGCTAATAATTGATTTTATGCCATATATTTCAAGTTGACATGAGCTAGGGTATTGATTTTGTTTAATTTGAAAATCTTTTCGATCTAACCCTGAGTAACAAAGTAACCCTAAATTTGTTTAAGTATCGTTGTCCTATTGGGTTTCTTTACTTCATTCTTGGAAATGTATGGTAAAAGGTAGTCTTTCTCCTATTTAATTCCTTTTCAAAGGTTTATATTCAAGCATTGATGTAACATACCCATCGACCCAAGTACCTCAAAATTAATCTTCTTACGCAAATTTTGAGTTTATGATACCAATTAATAAATAAAGAATCATGATGCAATTACATGCATTCATCAAGAACATGCAAAACTATAAGGATATGTGTTCTCATGCCAAACACACCATTAATCAGAAAACATGCACATTATAAACTCAACACAGAGATAATAAATACATAACGGAAATATAATTAATTGATAAACACAAACAAATTATCTTTTAAAGAAAATCTTCATCAGCTGGTTGCAGATGTTCCACCAAACCTTAGTCTCTCTTGCACATAACTCTCTACAACATCCCACCCTTGAGCCAAGGTTATGAATCCACAAGGACATGTCTTAAGCTGACTCTAAGTTTCACACTAGTCAACTATCAAGCTCTCACAATTTTCTCAACCACACAACAATCCTAGTTTACCAACTCTCTTTTCCCTTTCATCCTGCACAACCTAAAGAAATAAACCCCTTTCTCTGCAATGTAGTCCCTCATGTTGTTCCACGTCTTTTCTAGGGCTCCAGTTCTACTGGTAAGAAAACATCAATGCTAGAAACTCCAAGGATTCCCAGTCGTGGATATTTCTTTCACAACTGTCAACATTCTCATGCACACATGCATGAATTGTTTGTTGGAATAATCAACAATTACCTACAACCAACAAGCAATGGCTCTTTTTCCTCTAACAATTTATTTTCCACGCCCAAAACAAGAACAAGAGTGAGAAATAATCAATGAGAAATGAGTAACATGTAAATGTGTTGAACCTACACAGAATAGATCTAGCTAAACAATAATACACACATTTGTAGAGAGAATTGGAGAAAGAAGAAGAAGGAGATAAATAATGAAAGAATTTTCATTAATTGTCGTGAATAATGAATAATTTACACATGATATACTCTTTATAACTCAATGAGTGCACACGGGAGGAGAACAAATGCGCCATAGTGGTGGTCTAGAGTGATCTGGACACACACCAACAGTTATGGGAGTGAACTTCCACCTAGTCTAGTCTCTCAGGCAGTTACAAGAGTGAACTGCCACCTAGTTGAGTTAACTAGTCAACTAGTCTTGAGTTAATTGAATGAATAGAGAGTACTGAGGAGTTAACTCATGGAATCAAGGGTAATGCACCAGTCTAGTGATGATACCAAGGCAAGGTCGAATTAGCATGGTGATGATCCCAATGTTGCATGGTGACAAAACCAATGCAACATCTAAACTCAACTCAACTAGTCAAACAGAAGTGTCAACTGAAAGAGAATATTCTTCAGGTGGAATAGTTTCCCCTAAAATATAGGAGACTGGATAATGACTAATTATGACTAATAAACAAGGGAAAACCTTAGGAAAAATAAATCCTAGGTGTGTGAAGTAACTCCAACACCCCCCTTGAACATCACTATGGTGAAAATAAAGAATGGGTCCCGACAACGAGGCCATGTTAGGTACCCAAATACAAAATATACACTGAAATAAAGTGAGGAAAGAGGGAAAACCTCATGGGAACCACCCCCCTCAAGGTACAATGTATGTAAAAAGAAGAACTACA
This sequence comes from Picea engelmannii, assembly GCA_009831015.1. Lineage (NCBI taxonomy): Eukaryota > Viridiplantae > Streptophyta > Pinopsida > Pinales > Pinaceae > Picea > Picea engelmannii. The sequence continues at coordinate 98,474 of ML800397.1, forward strand.
ATTGTTAGGCAACTGTGTCCTTCACTCCAAAACGACTTCGCAGAATATGGAACTTCTGATCAGTGAAGGTCTTGGTGAAGATGTCTATCGTCTGTTCTGTTGAAGGACAGAACTATAAGTCGATGATCCCATCGTGTACTAAGTCCTGGATGTAGTGCATGTGGATCTCGATGTGCTTCCTCCGCTGCCTCTGAACTGGATCTCTACAGAAATTCAGAGTTCTCTGGTTGTCACACCAGATGACGATCGATTGATGAAACTAAATGCCCAACTCATTGAGAAAATGTTGTAGCCACATAGCTTGAATGGTTATGTTAACTACCCCTTTGTACTCTGTCTCGATTGAAGATAGAGTAATGGCATCTTGCTTCTTTCTCGACCAACAGATAGGCCTGGAACCAAGACTGAGTGAGTAACCAGACGTGGACTTGCGACCAGTGCTATCGCGAGCCCAGTCTGAATCAGTAAACCCAATGAGATATAATGTAGAGTTTGTTGCATAATGAATCCCAAAGGTGATGGTGCCCTGTACATATCGAAGGATACGCTTTGCAGCTTTCCAATGTAGCTCATGCGGCTCCTACATGAACCTGGAAACTGCGCCAACTGCATATGAGAGGTCTGGTATGGAGTGTGTGAGATACAACAAGATCCCCACTAGCTATCTATATAGTGTGTTGTCAACCAATGGAGTCTCCCCGCCATCCTCAAGTTTGACTCCTGAAAGAGAAGGAGTCAGAGCAGACTTGCAGTCTTTCATGTGAAATCTCTCAAGGAGATCTCGTGCTTACTTGACCCGAGACAGTTTGATTCTTGATGCATCCTGACTGATCTCGAGTCCAAGGAAGAAGTGTAGCGGACCCATGTCCATCATAAAAAAATTGTCATGTAGAATCCTCTTGACTGCAACAATCGCTGAAGTCGAGCACGCGGTGATCAAAAAATCATCGACATACAGAACTAAAAGTAGAAATGAATCAACTGTCATGATCATGTAGACATTCAGATCCGATTTACAACGTACAAAGTTCTGTGACAACAAGTAGGAATCCATCTTGGCATACCATGCCCTCGGAGCCTGCTTGAGGCCATAAAGGGACTTCTTCAGTCGACAGACCAAAGATGAGTTCTGCATAAATCCCTAGGGTTGCTCCATGTAGATCTCCTCAGAGAGATCTCGGTGAAGAAATGCATTCTGGACGTCCATCTGATGGATTTCCCATCCTTTGGCTGCCACAATGGCAAGTGCCAATTGTATTGAATCCATCTTCACTACTAGAGCGAAGGTCTCATCATAGTCAATACCATGAACTTGTTGAAAGCCTTTGGCGACAAGCCTGGATTTGTATCTCCTAATCTGTCCATTTTCTACGCTCTTGGTCTTGTAGACCCATCTGCATCTGACAAGTTTCCTCCCAGAAGGAAGGGGAAAAAGATCCCAAGTCTGGTTCTTGAGGAGGGAGTTGTAATCCTCCTACATGGAGGATTCCCAAAAGGGATTTCCAACAGCCTCGCCATAAGAATGTGGATCTGAAGACTGAACCAAGAAAAAATTCTTGGTGGGCAATGGTTTAGTGGTGGTGAGTGCAACAGGAGGCTCCTCGAAATCAGATCGAGTCCTCCTAGTATTGGCTGGATAACCTATGAGATCCCTTGCATAGTGAAGAGTAGTCTGTGCCCACTTGGGCCTCTGCTCTAGCTCTGCAACTACATCTGAATGCTCTGACTCGACATCTAATTGTACTAACTCTGAATTTGAATCATTTGAGTCCTTTGAATCAGAACTATCATATGAAGAAGAGTCGGCATGTGCATGCTCATCATCTCGGACAAGTGGAAGAATGAAGGTGTCTGCATGCGGCTGTTGAGGTACATGCGAGACACTTTCCTCGAATTGGACACTTTGCTCAATGATGAGCCGGTCCGAGGAAAGATCAATAAGTTTGTATCCCTTCACACCGTCGAGGTATCCAACAAAAATGCACTCAGTGCTATGTGGATCAAGTGCCTTCCTATTTTCAGAGGGAATCTAGGCCCATGCACGTGAACCAAAAATGCAAAAGTGGGTCACTTCCGGTTTGAGGCCGCTCCAAGCCTCATAGGGGGTCTTATCCTTGACAGATCTATGGGAGATGTTTTTTGGATTTATGTTGCACAATTAAGTGCTTCGACCCATAGTATCTGTGGTAGAGATTTTGCATGCAACATGCAAGATGCCATCTCCTTTAGAGATTTGTTTTTCCGCTCGACAACTCTGTTTTGTTGCGGAGTATAGGGAACTATGTGTTGCAATTGGATCCCTGCCTCATGGAAAAGATCATGGATCTCATGATTTACATACTCTCCTCCGTTATCAGGTCAGAGGACCTTGATCTTTTTTCCAGAATGTGTCCCAACTAGGGCTTTGAAAACTTTGAGGTGTTGAAAGACCTCGGATTTTTTCCCGAGAAAGTAGATCCATGTAAAATGTGAGAAATCATCAACAAAAATGAGAGCAAACCTCGCTTTGTTGATCGATGGATGCGAAAAATGACCCATAAGTTCACTGTGGATCAGATCTAAAGGTGCAAAGGCTCTCTGAGACTTTCCCTTATCGAATTTCTCTTGAGCGTGTTTCCCGAGAACACATCCCTCACACACTCGCTTGGAGAAATGGATGTCTGGTAGACCATCAACCAATATTTTCTTGCTAAGCTGTTGCATGTATCTAAAATTCAAATGTCCAAACCTTTCGTGCCATATCCTACTACTTTCATTAGCATGAGTAAGCAGTAAAGCAGAATCGGGTTCAATGAATTCATAAAATGTATACAATCTAGACTGATGATTTACCTCACCGGTAGCAACCCTGGAGTTGGTTTGCATGTCGTAGATGTCCACGGAATTTGGTGTGAATATGAATTTCTTTCTAGTGCCAGAATTCGTCATCTGATACACGGATAGAAGGTTGACAGAAAGTTTGGGAACGTGCAACACATTCTCGAAGCTTCCGTTGGTGATTTCAATCCTTCCTTTGCCGGTGACTTCAACAGAAGAGTTGTCCCCCATCATAATAGGAGGACCTTTTCATGCATCCAATGAAGAATATACCGCTTTTGATGCATCCATATGATGTGATGCTCCTGAATCAACGATCCAAGCATTGAGAGAGGAGTTGATGGCAATGAAGGCATGGCTAGAATTGACTTTCTTCAGATTCAAATCTTCTGGCTTCTTCTTCTCAGCACCCTCGGGGATGTGATCTCCAAGGTTGTTTTGCTAAAGTATTTGAGACATCATATCTACTTTTTTTTTCATGCATGCAGATTCCGAATGGAATCCTTTGTGACAATACGTGCATTTCTCCCCTTTTCCCCTTTGGATCCGGAGGCATCGGTGAAGGGTTTTGTGTACCCTTCCTTCTTCGGATGTGCATGAGATTTTTGTTTATATTTATCTTTAGATTTATGATATTTGTGGCTGCCATCATGAAAAGTGAGTGCATTCACCCTTGGGCCTTTGATTGTGCCCATGTTGATGAGCTTGGTTTGCTCTTGTGTCAGGGATTCGATAAAGTCCTCAAGAGAAGGCATCTTCCAGTTGGCTCCTGAGGCGAATCTGAAAGAATGGAATGTGGATACAAATACAAAGAATTCAGGACCAAGCTTGGAGAGAATGGTGAGAACCATTTGTTTCTCCTTTTTCAATTTATCAGCCCCGCAAGCTTTGAGTTGCGACAGTAAATCCTTGAATTTTGTAAAGAAATCTTGGATATTGTCAAAGTTTTTTGGATCCAATGTGAGTAGCTCCACCTCCAACATGTGTCCCCTCATCTCATCCTGTTTTCCATAGAGCCCTTCCAAGCTGGTCCAGGATTCATTGGGAGTCTTACAGGAAGATATGTGAAAAAGGAGATTAGGAGAAATAACACTGCAAATTGTTCTGAGTGCCTCATCCATGCGATTTAAGTACTTGGATATTTCTATGGCTGATGCCGGTTCTGTATCTGTATTCAAGGTTAACTTGTACAACCCTCTGGTTTGGAGATGTATGGCTATTTTCTCCTTCCATGCAAAATAATTGTAAGGTGTAAGAATGAATTCTTTTTGGAAATCCATCTTTTTGTTGTCTTCAATCTCTTTTCCCTGCAAGAAATTTTGGTGTAGATTTTGCTTAGCAGTTCGTCGGCATTGATACCATGTAAATGTGTTGAACCTACACATAATAGATCTAGATAAACAATAATACACACATTTGTAGAGATAATTGGAGAAAGAAGAAGGAGAGAAAGAATGAAAGAATTCTCATTAACCATCGTGAATAATGGATAATTTACACATGATATACTCTGTATAACTCAATGAGTGCGCACTTGAGGAGAACCAATGCGCCATAGTGGTAGTCTAGAGTGATCTGGACGCACACCAACAATTACGGGAGTGAACTGCCACCTAGTCTAGTCTCTGAGGCAGTTACGGGAGTGAATTGCCACCTAGTTGAGTTACCTAGTCAACTAGTCTTCAGTTAACTGACTGAACAAAGAGTAGTGAGGAGTTAACTCAGGAAATCAAGGGTAATGCGCCAGTCTGGTGATGATACCAAGGCAAGGTCGAATTATCATGGTGATGATCCCAATGTTGCATGGTGACAAAACCAATGCAACATCTAAACTCAACTCAACTAGTCAAACTGAAGTGTCAACTGAAAGAGAATATTCTCCAGG
>ML800397.1:135746-185630 GCA_009831015.1 Picea engelmannii
CTGTTGCCTTCATAGGGGTCAGTGGCCTGAGTTCCTGAAGAGAGAATGGAGAAGAACTTTTCCTGAGAAAAGAAGTTGCATTTTCCCTTGTAAAAACCCTGTAAAAAAGGAAGTTCGCAGGTTGCTATATAGGCAGGGTGCGAGAATGCTTGATTCTCGCAAGTTGCACCATAGCTAGGGTGCGAGATGTTCGCAGGTTGCTCTGTAGGCAGGGTGCGAGAATGCCTACACGTGGGAAAAACAAGTGTTTTCTTGAATCTTCTAGAAGGAGAAACTTCCATGGTGAGGTGGCATCCGAATGGTTTGGAACTTACTCGCTTTCATGATTTAGTGGGATCATCCTAACCTCCTCACCTTATCCTCTTCAACTTATAAAAGGAGAGGATTTCTCATGGAGAAAGTTAGCTTTGGTTAGTTTTTGAGCTTTGGTTGGCTTGGAATTATTAGCTTGGTTGGAGTGGCTTTGAGATTTGCCTTTGTCAAGATAGATTGTGAATATTATCAGATCTATGCTCTCAGAATTCTTGGAGTGAAAGTGTGTGGGGAACGAAGGACAGTTGGAAGGGACCTTACGACATCAAGGCCATGGTTGTAATCTCTCTTTCACATTTAATATGATACAATAATACGATTCTTTCCTATAAAGCTTGTTATGTTTTATTGTATGATTCCTTGATCACATACATAGGTTTATATTGAGTTTATGCTATTGCTATCACTTTGGTTGGTTGCGTTATTTTGCAGGATCATCATTGTATGAGCGTTGGAACGAAGCTAGGATGGCGATGGTGAGAGGAAGCGACATTTAAATGGTATGTCACCCATCCCTCTTTAGTTAGTAAATTCAATTTCTAAAACTTAAGGAAAGCGTCATGTTTTGGTGTGTTTTGTTCTAGATCTAGGTGGATCTAGGGAGATCTGTTAGTGTCCGCACCTACCGATTAGTCCGATAACAACCGTGGATGCCCCAGATGAAGGGTCAAGACAGAAGAAGGACAATCAATCAACGATTACTATTCTACCTTCATGAGGAAAGTATAATACTTGAAAAACGGAGGATACAACCGCTGCCATTGTGTAAGTCCAGCTTCATCGCAACAAAAGAATGTAGTCGAGAGGCGTGTCGATTACTTCAACCTTGACACACACAATGTTTCCCTCCAACTGCACGGGGAAGGAGGGGATTATGCCATGAGATCAAAAAAAATGTTGGTCAAAAGTAGTTAACAATGTAGGGGATGGAGATAACTCAGGTTTACCAATAGCCTTCCAACATGCCAACGACATAACGCAAGTTGATGCACCCTCGTCTACCATGACGAGAAAAATATTTCGTGTCAATGATTTCATGGCATACACCACTACTATCTGAAAGGAGATGTGGTGAAGAAAATGAGGCTTATGATCGGAAGGGTAAAGAATGATAGATCCTGAGTTAACTGACTCAACAACACCTAAAGCGGATAGTAACGCCTTTCTCTATGAGGGGAAACTCTGGAGGACCTCCAGAGTAGACATCGCACAAGGGGTTTGCTCAAGATCTTCAACGACAAAGTAGTTTTGAGCAACCCTTGCATTTGGATTATGAGAAGATTTCTTAAACGCACCTTTGGGGATGTGAGTCATTATTTCTCCCATTGTATTCTCGATATAAAGAGGGGGCAATAGGTCAGGAGCTTCTTTTCTTTTCTCAATAGATTCAGGCATTGTATAATCATAGGCCCTTATTTGAATATGAGCATTCGCTCTCATCATGTATACATTTTCGGATCTGGTGTTAGTACTAAGTGTGGGGCACCCTGATTGCCCCCAAGAGCGTTTGTGGATGACGAAGGATTTGCCATATTCTTCCCTTGAAGGAAAGGGTTAGTTAGCACATCAGGTTGTTGCTACGCCAAAATCTTTTGGGCTTCCTCCATCCGAGGGAATTGATGAGTCAAGTGATCATCCGTGCAAAGATTACACATAAACTTAACCTTCTTCTTTTCATTTTTTCACTCACCAACATTGTTAGCAACCTTTTTATCATTACCCCCCTTACCCTTCTTTCCCTTGCCTTTTATTTTCCCCTCGGACTGCTAGTTATCCTTGGGGTTCGTCGTCTGCACAATGTGTACTTCCGATGTGATGGTGGCAGGGGCACCCGTACTAGAACTTTGATTGGCCACAGTACGTTGTAGTGACAATTTTTTCATTTGGTTGGATAACTGATCTGTGGGCTTGTTTTGTGTTGAGCCCACAATGCCATCGGCATGAGGCCTAGACTTTGGTTTGGTCAAGTCAAAAGTTGACCGCAGTGCATAAGGAAGAATCTCATAAAGCATACCAGATTGTGAATAAATCAATTCCAGTTGTTGAGCCCTCATTATAGCCTCTTCCTCGGAAAACACTCTAGAAGTTGCGACGTCTTTAGAAACACAAGGCACCAAAGACTACAGGAACCACTCGAGCAAGAACGTAGGAGGGACCTTTACTTTAATCAAGCTCTTACGACGATGCCATTCTCGAATATGATCAAAGATATGAATGACCTTAGTTTGGTCGAAATTGGCCATCAATTCGGTGCTGACATCATATCTCACCGGTAGTTGGAAATGGTTCAAGAAAATCATTGCCAGATTGTTAAAGTAAGAGTAATTCGAGCAATCGAGCTCAATATACCACTTTGTGGCACCCCCTATGAGAGTGCATTGAAACAATTTCAACTTAATAGAGTTGTCATTCAATGAATTAGAGGAGTTCCATGGGTGAAAAGTTGTAACATGATCACTTGGATCTTTGTCAGGTTTGACTTCACATTTTGGAATATCTGAGGGAAATTTAGTCGGCATAGGAGGCCAGCGTGGATCATGAAAAATAGGGTCATTTAACAACCTTGACAAGTATGGAAAATGAAGATTTTTCAGAATGGTAACCTGGGTTGTGGCAGAGTTAAAGGAAAAGAGGAACCTGGATATTAGTTGGCACTAGGTTGCTATGAAAAGTTTGCCTACTGACCAGGGTTCTACTAGAAACCAGGGTTTCCTTGGCAAGTGTAAGGGACCTGCGCACTAGTCTGCATCGTAGATGGATTCAAATAGCTTGATGACATGCCTTAAGTGGGGATTTCACCTTGCATGGTATTTCAAAAGCCTTGGTTTAGGTTGCCCCCTGTGGATACCCCGGTAGAGGGACTGAACCTTGCCCAGGGTTCCATTGGATGTGGGAGGGGTTTCCCCCGATCGACATCCCTTGCAGAGGTATAAAACCCTGCTCTAGATTTCCAAGACCTTGAAATGAAGTGGTTCCTGTCATCAATCCTTGTGAAGGTATAAATCCTTGCATAGTGTTGGATTTATTAAGAAAGGGGTTTCCCCCTGACGAGAAATGCAGACGAAGAGAATGCGTTATTCCCAAAAGCGCCTAATAAAGAGAATGACATGGACCCAACCAGAGTCGTATAAGACTGAGGCCTTTGACTCCCTCCGCTAAACGGGATAGAACTGACATTGAGCCCAGATGGTTGTTGAAAATCACCTCCAAGTGAGGGGGATGAAGGGGGAATATGACCCCCATCGTAAAGGACAACATTGTATGGAGCAAAGGTGGCCCCAAGAGATCCTTGCAAAGGAGTAGTAGAACTCCTTGCCGCAAGACAAATACTTTGTAAAGTGGAGTAGGTTAAAGTTTAACTTATGTTGAAACCCAACATCCCATATGAGAAAGGAGTGACAAACGTGTTCTGTATGGTCGAAGTATGAACAGTGGTTGAAGTTGTAGGAGAGACCGTGCCACTACCATAAATGGTAGGTGTATGACTAGAGGTATTCCTTGTAGGGGAAGGTGGAGGAGGGGGCATGGCACCCCCTCCACCTGTGGTCGAGACGGGAGTATGAGGAATCCCAATAGAGGCAACATCATTTGCTTCCATGTCCAGTCACCTAATGAGATGACGGTCAGGAGTAATCACCTCAGGAGGGACTATCTGAATGAGAACTAGCACTGAGAGGTTAGTTAACAGAGGGTTTGCGGGCCTAACGAAGCCTTCAGCCTCAAGGTATGAAACACTAGCTACCTCCATTGCAATAATGTATCCTCTAGGAACAAGATCGGGCACAATTTCTTGTGGCATGGTAGCTTCGAAAGAACCTTCTTGATATAATATTCACCTAATAAGTGGCAGAGGTGGCTCCAAAGTTACCGGTGGGAGGCCCTGTAGCCTGAGTGAATGACAAAGCTGTTGATCTTCTGCTTTTTGAAATGATAAATCGACACTCTAAGGTAAATCTAGGGATAAGCACATATCACACACTACAAAGTCCTTAAATATAAATCAATCAAGCTATATAATGGTAGGAAGAATAGTTACACCAATCAACAATGGAGCAACTTATCGACGCAAGTGTAACTCGAACACGGAAACACCCTCCGGGTATACTCTGTGAAGCATGGTACAACGTTTGTCCTAGGTACCGCGATATGCCCCCCACAGTCACCTGTGTGAGTACTTATAAAAGAAAACTAGGTTGCCAACTCACAGTCAGTCACCAAGAAGGTATAGTAGACAGTCAGGTTGATCGTATGAGCATGATAGCTATGTCTGAAGACTTTCATGGGTACCAGAAGAAAATGGTCTAGAAGACAACTGAGGATCCTGAATGAATTCAAGGTCCATGAAGCTCTGTAGATAAATGCAGTAACTAGCACTGAGAGGTTGTTAACAGAGGGTTTGGGGGCCTAACGAAGCCTTTAGCCTCGAGGTCTGAAACACTAGTTACCTCCAGTGCAAGAATGTCTCCTCTAGGAACAAGATCAGGCACAATTTCTTGTGGCATGGTAGCTTCAAAAGAACCTTCTTGATCTAATATTCACCTCAGCGGTGGCAGGGGTGGATCCAAAGTTACCGACAGGAGGCCCTGGAGCCTGCGTGGATGGCAGAGTTGTTGATCTTCCACTTTGTGAAATGATAAAGCGACACTATAAGGTAAAGCTAGGGATAAGCATATATTACACACTACAAATTCCTTAAATAGAAATCAAGTAAGCTATAGAATGGCAGGAAGAATAGTTACACCAACCAACACTAGAGAAACTTATCGGTGCAAGTGTAACTCGAACACACAAACACCCTCCGGGTATACTCTACGAAGCATGGTTTGACGTTTTTCCTAGGTACCGCGGTATCCCCCCCACAATCACCTGTGTGATTAACTATAAAAGGAAACTAGGTTTCCAACTCACAGTCAGTCACCACGTAGGTATAGTCGACAATCGGGCTAATCATATGAGCATGATAGATATGTCTGAAGCCTTTCAAGGGTACGAAAAGAAAATGGTCTGGAAGACAACTAAGGATCCTGAACGAATTCGAGGTCCAATAATATCTATAGTCAAATGAAGTGAGTAGAATCCCAAGAATGACCCTCAAACACAATCCCCACTATGCTTGGTCCGGATTTGGAGGGGTTATCTCCTCTACCTTTTCTCACGTGACCTCGTGTTTAGCCCCCGTGTTAGAGGGGGTTCCCGACTAACTTTTATGAGAACTGAACTTCAACGCTCCTTAAATCAGACTCCTAAGTTTTTTTGGTGGCCTTGGAGAGGTTCCTCTCCACACCTAATCCAAGGCCCTAAATCCTAGTCTAATTGGTGTACCCTGTAAACGAAAAAGTTTTTACCATTAATCATTAATTTCATTGGCTTGATTACTTAGGGGTGCGGTAGTGAAACTCTTGGTGTTCTTTTAAAGACAAAAAAAGAGGAGAGCTACAGAGATTTTAGAACATTGTGCTTTAAATGCAAATGAAAGCAAGCTACGTCCTACAAATGAATATTTGGCTCTTTTCTCTTAAAATGCAAGCTTTTAAAAAAGCAAACCAAGATCCTGTGCACATCTTATGCTATTATGCTTTTTTGTTTCAAATGAAATGAAACTACTCAAGCCTTTTTGAAAGAAAGTATCAAGGAACTTTGGGTCATAACTTATGTTCTTTTATAAACAGAACCTAAGTTATTGCAACCAAACAAACATGCAAAGTGACATGCAAATGCAGTTAAGAAACTACAAGTTTTTTTTTAATTTTTTATATGCTTGTGAAATGAACATAACAAAACAACTGTATTTTTTTTTCTTTTCAAAGCATAACAAGAGAGAAGGAGAACTAACAAGAGACTGACTCAGGTCCTAAACCACTTCCAGAAAGCAGGGATTCACCAGAATCCAAAGGAGAACCTAAAGCTTAAAAGTACACCTTCAACCTTGATAAAAGATAGAAAGAGACAAAGAAAACTAAACAAAAGGATTTCTTTACAATTTGATAAGCAATCTAAGACTTCAAAACTTATCCAACAAGAATTAACACATGTTTCTGGGATTCAGGAGGTCCCGAGGAACCAATAGTTTCCTGGGAGAAAAAGAAAAGTTTTTGAAAAAACTATTCAGAATAACAGACACACATGCTATGCATAGGGAAACATGCACATGTGTGCATGCTGTATTGAATTCAGAGCAGGGATGTACACGTTCTTGGTATCGACCAGGCTGCATATGTGATTGAACAATCTCAAAAAGAGAAAATTTTTAGGAAGACCACCCAGATCAAGAAAACTGGTAAACAACTGGAAGGTGTACAAAAACTCTTGCAGACTCAGAAAACACAGAGAGCGACATGAATTCAAACAAAAAAGAATCTCCTAACAAGACCCTAGAGAGCTTCCCCATTTGATTTTCCAATTCTGCTATGGGGAAAAATTCCCCCTAATCCAGGTCTAGTGACTAGGCAGATCCATGACACCTTAAAAGACATAAACACTTCTATTTTACACAAAATCCAACAAGACCCAATGATAATTAAGAGAAGGGAGAGAGGATCAAAGTATGTACCTTAAGTCCTTCCGTCTGTTGTAGATCCCTTCCCGCGTTCCTGTCATTGTTCGTTCCTGGATTGTAGGCCTCCTCCCAATGCTGGCCTAAAACAACTTTAAAAAACATAATATAACAACATATGCCTAACTACCATGATCATCGAAAGGTCTAGATATTCATAAAAACCATTTATAAATATAAAAATAAAGACATATAGACGTGGGACAATAAGTTTCTCTTTTATTGATAACAATATGGTAAGTTACAACCTGAATCTTACCGACGCCGCTCCACAAACCTCGCCTGAGTTCCTCTATTTTGACTCCAAGTGCACGATTCCCAATGTGATATCCTCACAACCAACATGCCAATATAGGTAAAATGGATGGAATTTATACAGAGGATGAATGGTAGGGAATGTTGAGGACGAAAACTCAGAACGGGGTGCAAAAGGCTTGGAATTCAAGGGAGAAATATTGGCAGAGTTCACTTGCCTCTTCTTTCATATATCCAAATGACCCCCCTAGGGCCCTTTTATATCGAGAAAATGATGGCTATTCGATTTTTAGAAGGGATGCAAGAGGTAAGATGGTTGTGCAACCTGACATAACCCGTAAACTCCGCCCAAAAGCGCAAAACTTTTTATTTTTTTGCAACTTTTTAGAGTATACACGAGCTGTCAGGCATGCATAAATTCTTTGTTGGAATAATCAACAATTACCTACAACCAACAAGAAATGACTCTTTCTCCTCCAACAATTTATTTTCCATGCCCAAAACAAGAAACGAGTAACAATGATTGAGAACAATGAATGGAAAACCCCCAAATGACCAAAAACATGGTTTATATAATTATATGCAATAATGCACCACATGGCCTCCCCAAGAAGCTGACGTAACCACTTTTACAAACTAAATCCAAGATGGGTAAATACAATATAATAAAAATGCTTAGCCCCTTTAGCCCCCACTCTCGTGGGATCATAGCCCCCTATAAATTTGAACCTATTCATCTTGCAACCATCGATGCATTTTTATTATTAATATTCAAAGTATTACATTTCTAGGATCTTTGACCTTTCATTAAATAAACAAAAATACATCATTAATCTGAGGAATCAAAATTGGGGTATCACATTCCCCTCCCCTTTATATTGGCATTGTCCCCAGTGAATTATATACAAATGTACAATAAAAAATCTTCTAACATTTGTTATTACTCCTCCCATATGGAATCCTCATGCTCCCATGTAGCATCTTTAGGACCATAATAGGTCTACTAGACCTTTACCAATCCTATAGCTCGATTCCGGAGTAGCTTGAGCTTCATGTCCAATATGCACATTGGATGGACCTAAAAGTCTCCTTCTGGACCCACCTAAATGAAATTTCAATCAATGACATGGTTAGGATAGTGCACATACTTTTTCAACAAAGATGCATGAAATACATTATGCACATTGATGGAAGCAGGTAATGCAAGCATGTATGCAATTGGAAGCATTCTATCCAATATTTCAAATGGACCACAAAATCTGGTTGCTAGCTTGGTACAACTACCCAACTTCAATGAGCTCTTCTTGGGCTTCACTTTCAACAATGCATGCTCTTCCACTTTAAATTCTCTAGTTGTCATGTTCTCATCTGCTCAACTCTTATGTTTGCCTCGTGATGCGTTCAAATTCTATTTAATTTAAACATTTGTTCTTCCATCTCCTTGAGAAATTCTTTCCCAAGTACTGCTCTGTATGTTGGGTTATACCAACTCACTAGAGTATTGCATTTTCTACCATATAGAGCTTAAAATGAGCTTGTCTTTAATGAATCTTGATGCCCATTGTTGTAGGAAAACTCAACGAAATGCAAATAATCTTCCCACTTAGATGGCTTATCCATCACATACATCCTTAAGATGTCTTCGATCTCTAGGTTGACTCTCACTGTCTTCCCATCTGACCGTGGATGGTACATTGTACTAAAATCCAGATTTGTACCAAATACCTTAAACAATCCTCTCCAAAATTTTGAAGTAAACTTTGTATCTGTATCTGAAACAATTGCCTTAGGTATTCCATGCAACCTAGCAATTTACTTCATGCAAATTTCTACAATATTAGTTGCCTCATGAGTCATCTTCACTGGGATAAAATGAGTAGCCTTTATCAATTTACCTACCACTGCCATTATTGAATCATATTACCTTGTTGTCTTGGGCTATTTAGTGACAAAATTAATGGTTACTACTTCCCATTTCCACTCAAGGATTGGTAATGGTTGTATCAAACTTTCTAGGTGTCTATGCTCAGCCTTCACTCCTTGACATTCCATGCATCTGGCAATGTAATCAACAACATCCTTCTTCATTCCTAGCCAAAAGTATTGGCTTCTTATTTCTGTAATTATTTTCTAGTAACCGCAATGTTTGACATATGGAACATTATGCATTTATTTTTAAAAAAAATTCTTAGTTCTCTAGAATTATGAACAAAAATTCTATTTGTATGTATAAGTACTCCATCTTCCTTCATCTTAGACTCTTTAAATTTCTGTTGTACATCTTCTTTTTGTAAGCTTTCTTTTACCTATAGGTAATGATGGTCTGTAACAACATCTGAAATTATGTTCTCTAAATCTGATTAATGCATATTAATGGTTGTAGCATGCATGATATGTACCCTTCTGCTGACTACATTAGCAACTTTATTTTCTTTTCCTTTGATATGCTTGATGTAAAAGTCATACTAACTTAAAAATTCCAGCCATCTTGTTTATCTGGCATTTAAAGTTGGTTTTGCAAACAAATGTTTCATACCACTATGGCCTGTCCTTAATTCAAGTTTCCTTCCCATTAAATAATGCCTCCACATATTCAATGCATGAACTATGGAAGCAAGTTCCAAATCATGCATGGCATAATTCATCTCATGTTTTTTAATATTTTTGGTCTCATAACTAATGACATGTACATTATGAGTGAGGATTCCACCAAGTCCTTCTTTTTGTGCATATGTGCATACCAAAAAAAAATCATTTGGATCAACAATCTTCAACATAGGTGCACTAGTAAGTAACTCTTTCAATAAATTAAAATTTTCTTCACACTCTGTTTTCCATTCAAAATTAATTCCCTTCTTTTGTAAAGAAGTGATGGGATGAACAATCTTAGAGAATACTGCTATAAATATCATGTAGCATCCGACTAATCCCATAAAATATTTAACTTATGAAACATTATTTGGCGTTGGCCATCCTCTAATGACTTCAATATTCTATGGGTCTACTGCTATACCTTCTTCTGAAATGATGCGCCACAAATAATGGATCTTCTCTTGATAAAAACATCTCTTTCTTAGCTTGTCATACAACCGATGCTCCCTTACTACTTGCAGTGCCGATCTCAAATGATGTTCATGTTCTTCTTTTGACTTGGAATAAACAAGTATGTCATCCAAGAACACAATGACAAACTTATTCAAATAGTTTCTGAATATGCCATTCATTAAGCACATAAATACAACCGATGAATTGGTTAGTCCAAATGGCACCACTACAAATTCATAATGCCCATACCTGGTTCTAAAATATGTCTTACTGATGCCTTCTTCCTTGATTCTCACTCGATGATATCCTAATCTCAAGTCCGTCTTTGAAAATATATTTGTTCCTCTTAGCTGATCAAAGAGGTCATCAATTATGGGTATAGGGTATTTGTTCTTTATGATGGATTTATTCAAATGTCTAAATTCAATACATAGCCTCAACATTCCATCCTTCTTTTTCACAAAGAGTATTGACACTCCCCAAGGTGAAACACTTGGGCGCGTATGTACCCTTTATTCAACAATTCTTCCAGTTGCATTTGTAATTCTTTTAATTCAAGTGTACTGATTATGTAAGGAGTCTTTGATACCTGGGCAACTCCTAGTAGTAACTCAATGCAAAAATCTATATCCCTCTTTGGTGGAAATCTTGGTATTTCTTTGAATACATCCTCAAGCTCTTGCAATACTGAAAAATATTCAAGACTTGGCCCTTTGGTCTTGTTTGGCTCCGCCACATGAGCTGCGTTAAAATTGACATCTTTTATGGAAATATCTCTTTAGTTGTAAGGTTGGAATCTCCCTCATAGAAATGGGTCTTGGAATTCCTTTCACATTGCCATGTTTTCCTTCTTCATCAAGACATGCAAATGTCCTGTTATGGCAATCTAGAACAACATGATGCTTCTCCAACCAATCCATTCCAATTAGGATATCATAAGATCCTAATGGTATGCTATTCAAGTCAACATTGGTATTTACTCCATTTAAGTTCACTGGAAAAGGTCTGACAGTCTCATTGATCCTTCTTTTGGTTCCAGTGGCTGGTTGAACCAACCATGATCTTTCAAGCTTACTTTTCATCAAATGATATTTGTCCACTACTTTAGGATCAATGTAACTATGGCTTGCTCCTAAATCAATTAAAATAGTAACATGGTGATTTATAATCTTACCTTCCACCCAAATCATATGAGATTGGTTTTCTGCTTGTCGATCTTCTAGGGCTACATATATTCTTGGAATATTTATGCCCATGTCTTCCATTGTAGTATCCTTTTGAATGTTGTGCAAGGTCCTCATTTTGTCTTCTCTGTTAGTGCAATATTTGTACACATGATCTTCTTTACATCCCCAACATTTGATTGGTATCCTTTCCCTTTTTGAGCACTGGTGTCTTTGAGCTCTACTGAAATTTATTGAGTTCATGGATCCTCTGTAGTTATCTCTCCTTGCATGGGGTCTGCCTTCTCCCTCATGTCTTGATCCTTATCCATTCTTCACTTGTCTTTGCAACTACTTTGTGCTTTGCATCAACTAACTATTTATTTGATTTTTCTCCTCTTGTGCTTGTAACGTACCCAACGACTCGACTAAGTCTCGTTACCTCATATTTAGCTATGATACCACAATGTAATGTAACCATACCCAAGTTGGGTGACACCACAACTAAAAAGTCCAAATGAAAATTTTGATATCGATTTTAGATGCAAAAATAACACACAACATGACATTCAAGCTCATTCAATTGTCCATATTGATTAAAAACGCAAATGCAATTACTTTAAATGTGCATAAAAACAACTTAACATATACAACAACATTCAACCACATAAATAGAGATTCAAATGCACCATTCTACTCACAACAAGTAGCAATAACCAAATTAACTCAGATTAAAATGCACAACAATTATATTAGCATTTAATATAAATAAACACAACAAATAA
This sequence comes from Picea engelmannii, assembly GCA_009831015.1. Taxonomy (NCBI): domain Eukaryota; kingdom Viridiplantae; phylum Streptophyta; class Pinopsida; order Pinales; family Pinaceae; genus Picea; species Picea engelmannii. Next base: position 147,860 of record ML800397.1, read on the forward strand.
GAACACTTATCTTAGTAAATATGCAACCTTCTGCAGAGGATGGACGTTCCTCCCAACCATAGACTTGTTGTATTATTTCTTAATAACAAATCACCCCCGAGCTGGGGCTACGAATCCACAAGGGACAGTGGTCCCTAAGGCTGGATATTGTCTCCTCTCAATAACTAACTCCCACAACTAATTCCAATCCACCAGCTCTCTTTCCCCCTCAACTTGCACAACCCAAGGAATGGGATCCCCTTCTTTGCATGTACCTTTGTAGGTTGAGGAATCCCTAAATAATGATGAGGTAAAATTATACATGCAATCAAGAATTGAAGAAGGATGTCAAAATTTGACAGATGGGGTCACATTGCAGCTTCAAAAGGAGAAAGAAGACAAGATTCAAGAAGGTCAACAGAAGATACTTGAAGAAGTTGAACTTCATCTAGAGGAGGTACACGCCAAATATGATGGTATTCTATCCAAGGCTAGAGTAATTAAAGATAAATCAAAGAGGATAGAGGATTCCATTGTATCTGAAAAGAAGATAGACGAAATGGGTGTGCAGAATGAAGAAAATCTGTCAAATGTGAAACTGTATCTATGCCTTCGTTATCAAGAAAGACAAGAAGATCAATATCAACATTATCAAAAAGGAAGATGTAATAATCATAAATATTCATGGAATATGGCATCACAAAACCATTATTCAACAAGATATTATCATAAACCAACATCTATTACAAATTGGATAAGCTTCAACAACAATACATGGAATCAAGGGAAAGAAAATTGTGCTATAAAAATCCACCAAGGATTACGATCTAAAAGAATTGATTTTGGATGGATGGATCATCATCAATGGAAATAATAAAGCAAGAACATACTAAAATGATATTACTTGGTTTCATCACACGTGAAGCCTTTAATTGCAAAGCTTTGAGGACAAAGCTTTTTGAAGGAGGGTACTATGTTATGACCGAAGGAGGGCATATATAGGGATAAATGTATATGATATGACCCCAAGGGGGGGTATATATGGGGATAAATGTACATGTAATGTGTATATATATATGTAATAGGGCCAACCTAATAATAAATGGGCTTCATGTGTAGTGTGTGAATATGTATATATAGAGATAATGTATTCATTATTGTTGAGATGTGAATTGTTATGTATAAAGTTATTTGGTTATTTGGAGGAGGTTCTCCTATTCTTTAAGGATTTATTGTGTAACTTATCTATCTTGGAGTTGTGCTCCATTCTCACATTATGTACATGGTGTGTACTTTTGTTCTATTATGATACTTTTAAGCATTTGGATCATTATAGACTCACTCAACAATTTCAGCCAACAACTCTCTTTTCCATTTAACTCGCACATCCCAAGGAATGGGATCCGACATCAGTCAAATAAGAGTCTCAAAGTTGTGGCTCTAGGAATTCCAACTTCCAAAATTGAGTCTTCATTCACTTATGTATAAATATACATTCAATTTTCTTCAGAATTTGCAAAAATTTGCGGGCACACTTCCCACATGGTTTCCTCGTGCTCCCACATGGTGTCTTCAGGGCCGTAGCGGGTCCATTGAAAATTTACCAAGCTGATGGCTTTGTTCCTGAGCACTTTGACTTTCCGGTCTAGGATGCACACTAGTTCCACCCGAAAGTCCCTTTCGTGTTCCACCTAGATCACAGTCCAATAGATCACATAGTTAGGATTAGGTACATACTTTTTTTAGTAAAGACACATGGAACACGTTGTGAATTCTCATGAATGCAAGTAATGCTAGCATGTATGCAACTGGGCCTATTCTTTCTAGAACTTCAAACTACCCACAATATCTTGCTACCAACTTTGGGAAACTTTCTAATTTCAACGATATCCTCTTGGATTTAACTTCTAAAAACACATGCACTCCCAGTTTGAATTCTCTATGTGTTCTTCCTTTATCGACATAGCTCTTTTACTTGTCTTTTGCAACTTTTAAATTATGCTTGATCTTTACCATTTTCTCTTCCATTTCCTTTAACAATTTTGGCCCATTCATGGATCTGTATGTTGGGTTATCCTAGCTCACCGGTGTGTTGCATTTTATGCCATACCATACTTTAAACAGACTCATCTTCAATGATTCCAGATACCCATAATTGTAATAAAAATCAAATAAATGGATATAGTCCTCCCACCTAAAAGGCTTGTCCATTACATACATTCTCAACATATCTTCAATTATTCGGTTAATCCTCTCTGCCTTCCCATCGTACTCTAGGTGATATGAAGTACTCAAATTTAAATTGGTCTCAAATCCTCTAAATAACCCCTGCCAAAAATTGGAAGTGAACTTGGGATCTTGGTCGAGAACTTTTGCCTCAGGCACACCATGTAGCCTAGCAATTTCTTTCATATAAATTTCTACAATATTGGTTGCCTTATAAGTTATTTTCATTGGAACGAAATGTGTAACATTTGTAAGCTTGTCCTCCACTACCATGATGGAATCATGTTTCCTTATTGTTATGAGAAACTTGGTAATGGAATCAATAATAACCACTTCCCATTTCCATTCAGGAATGAGAAATAGCCGCAACAATCTTACTGGATGTCTGTGCTTAGACTTTACCTTCTATTATTGCATGCATCTAGCCAAATAATTAGTTACATCTCTCTTCATACCAGGCCAAACATATCGGCCTCTTACAACTGTAATAGTTTTCTAGTATCCTAGGTGTCCAACGTATGGCACATCATACATTCCTTTTAAAACTAAATTTCTCAATTCTCGAGAATTGGGAACATAAACTCTATTCCGGAACAAGAGGATTCCATTCTCTTCTAGCTTTTAATCCTTATCTTTCCGTTGAACATTATTTTGTTGTAATATTTCTTTAAATTGCACATAATGCTGGTATGTTGTTATAAGTTCTAAATTTATGTCTTTTAAATATGTCCTATGCATACTAATGGTTGTAGCATGCTTTTCATGTACCCTTCTGTTAAGTGCATCAACCACCTTGTTCTCTTTTCCTTTTTCATGCTTGATTTCAAAGTTCTATTCCCTGAGAAATTCCAACCATCTATTTTCCGGAATTTAGTGTTCGTTGTTGAAACAAGTATTTCACACCACTATGGTTTGTCCTTAATTCAATTTTTTTGCTCATGATGTAATGTCTCCATATTTTTAAAGCATGTACTATGGATGCAAACTCTAAGTCATGTGTGGCATAATTTATTTCATGCTCCTTCAATTTTCTGGACTCATAACAAATTACATGTCAATTTTGCATAAGGACTCCACCAATCCTTTCGTTGCATGCATTTGTGCACACAACAAGATCATCATCTAGATCTGCAACATTTAAAATGGGTGCATTGGTTAAAGAGTTGGAAATTTTCTTCACATTTGGTGCTTCACTCGAATTTTACTCGTTTCTTTTGAAAATATGTTATTGGGTATGCAATCTTGGACAATCCAACAATGAATCTCTTGTAGCAACCAACTAGACCCATAAATGATCTAACCTCTGAAATGTTTGTTGGGACTGGAAAAATTTTGATTGCTTCAATTTTATCTGCATCCACTATTATTCCATCTTCTGAAACAATGTGATCCAAATAATGGATATGTTTTTGATAAAATGTGCATTTACTCAGCTTGGCATACAATTAGTGATCTCTGAACACTTGTAGCACCATCCTCAAATGTTTCTCATGCTTCTCCTCTTTCTCAGAATAGATAATAATATCATCCAAGAATACAATGACAAACTTGTCCAAGAATTCTTTGAATACCCCATTCATCATTCACATAAATGTAGCGGGTGCATTTGTCAACCCAAAGAGAACCACCACAAATTCATAGTGTCCATACCTTGTTTGGAAGGATGTCTTTCTAGTATCTTCATCTCTGATCCTTACTTGATGATATCCTAATCTCAAGTCAATCTTAGAAAACATATTTGCTCCCTTTAACTGATCAAAAATATCATCAATCCTAGACAAAGGATATTTGTTCTTGACTATAGCCTTGTTTAGCTATCTGAAGTCAATACATAACCTCAATGTTCTATCTTTTTTGTTGACAAAATGAATCGGGGAACTGCAAGGTGAAACACTTGGGCACATGTACCCCTTCTTCAACAACTCTTCTAGCTGCATTTGTAATTCTTTCAGTTATGGTGTGCTCATCCTGTAGAGACTTTTGGACACCGGGGAAACTCTAGGCATTAAATAAATAGATAAATAAATGTCCCTCTTTGGTGGTAATCTTGAAAAATCCCATGCCAGGCCAAGTATGGTAGAAAACATAACTCCATTGACGTGCTTTGCATTAACACGAGAGGTGCATAAATACAATCAAAATGATTGTTGGTCTTCCCTAACATATGACTCTTCCTATCACCTACGACTCTTCATATTTATATTATTATTACAATAATGCAATCCAAAGGATTATGTGTCCAACATTTTCCCCCTTGATACAAAGGGGTGTTTGTGAGTCCAAACATCATTTTGAACTTTTCAAAATTTTCTCTTGCAAGCGCTTTGGTGAAGATGTCTACAATTTGCTCATTTGTGGAACAATGTCTCAAGTGAATGGTATTTTCCTCTACATGATATCGAATTAAGTGATACTTTGTGTTGATGTGCTTAGTTCGATCATGGAATCTGATATTCTTGGTCACTTGATTACAAAATTATTGTCAACTAGAAGAGGAGTAGAATTCACTAATTTCTGCTGCAAATCTTCAAGTGTTTTCCGAAGCCACTCAATCTGCTTCATTGCTTTTGCAAATGCCACATATTCTACCTTTGTTGTGGAATCTATTGGAACTGACTGTTTGTGTGACTCTCTAGGAGACAGGTGCCGATCCAAGACTCATGAGATAACATGAAGTTGACACTCCATTTTCCTTATCCCCAATAAAGTATGAATCAAAATATCCAATTAGGTTGAAGTCATCCACTTTAGATTACCCGAGTCCAAGATCTTGAGTTCCTTTCAAGTATTTTAGAACTCTTTTTGCAACAGACCAATGCCCTTCACAAGGATTTTTCATAAACTTGGAAAGAATCCCAACAACAAATGAAATGTTTGGTCTGGTGGTTGTGAGATAGATAATACTTCCCACAAGCTATCTATACTTGGTTACATCCTCAAATTCATTTCCTTCTTTTGATATGAATTTCAAATTATGTTCCATTGGGATATAAATAGGATTACACTCAACCATACCAAACTTGTTCAACAACAATCAAATGCACTTCTTTTGGGAGATGAATATGTACCTTGGATTTTGAATCACTTCAATGCCCAAATAGTAGTGAAGATGTCCCAAACATGTCATCTCGAAGCCTTTATTCAACTCTTTCTTTATGGATACAATGTATCTTTCATTATTCCTTGTTATCAATAGTTCATCTACATATACTACAATATATACAATAGTTTTTCCAACTTTCTTGACAAGCAAATTTGCATCGTCAAGATTGAAATGCTTGAAATTCAATTTCAGAAGATGCTCAATCAACTTTTCATGCCATGCTTGTGGTGCTTGTTTCAGGCCATATGAGGATTTAGAGAGCTTGCATATCTTATGTTATTGTCCCTTCATAACAAAACCTTATGGACGAGACATGAAAACATTCTCTTTCAAGTCCCCATTCAAGAAAGCAATGTTCACATCCATTTGATGATTTTTCCATCCATTTTGTGTTGCCATGGAAAATAGAGTACATATGGTAGCCCATTTTGTTGCGGGGGAAAATTCTCCTCATAACCAACACCTTATTTCTATGAAAATCCCTTTTTCATGAGCCTTGCTTTGTGCTTGTCAAGTGAGCCATCTGATTTTTACTTGTTCTTGAATACCCACGTGTAGCTGATTGGTTTTGTTTTGAATGGAGGATCCACCAATTTCCATGTCCTATTCTTGTTGAGACAATCATATTCCTTTTACATGGCTTCTTTCCATTCATTGTGAGAAGTGGATCCTTGAAAGGAATTTGGTTCAAGGTTAGTAGATAAATTCAACTCACAATCATATGAAACATCCATGTCATCTACATCACCTAAGTTTGAATTATTTACATTATCTCCATCTTGTCTTGAGGATATTTTGGTTCCTGTCTTGTCGACCTCATTAGGATGAATACTTTCAAGTGATTTTGTGAGCCATTTTGGTGGGATGTTTATGAGATGGTCCAATTTTCTTAGCTGATTAAGATGGTGTCAAGTTCTCATCAAGCCTCAGCTTTTAAACCTCTTAATCACACCATCCAAATGAACTTTAGGTTCTAATGAAGTGGCATGAACTTCTTCATGTGGGGAAGGTGGTTCTTCAAAAGGATATTCCAAATATTGTCCCAATATAGGGTTCCCCCCTTCAAGATGTGGAATATCATCATCAAATTCATGATATGTCTTTACACGAGTGAATCTATCAAGATGATCAAGCTTCCTCTCAATAATTTCATCTTTCTTTGAGGATTCAAGAAAGATTACATCTTTGGAAACGATGAATTTATTATTTGTCTTATCATAAATATGATACCCCTTGGTGGTATTTGAGTACCCCAAGAAGATGCACTTCCGACTCCTTGCATCAAGATTGCTTCTATACTCCTTAGGAATCAAGGCATAACAGGTGGAACCAAAGACCTTGAGATGCCTCACCAATGGAATGTGGCCATACCACATTTCATAAGGAGTATTATTTTGAAGAGCATGAGACGGACACCTATTTTTGACATAAACTGCACATAGAACCGCATAATCCCAAAACATCAATTTTACATTCCTGAAAAACATCATGGAACATACATTATTTAGGAGTGTCCAATCCATTCTTTCAACTACACCGTTCCATTAAGGATTGTATGGAACTGTGGTTTGATGCTTGATCCCATGTTGGAAAAGGTAGCTTTAAAATTCATTAGATGTATATTCTTTTCCATTATCAGTGTGAAGAGAGCCAATACGAGACCAAGCTTCATTTTGAATCCATACATGAAATTTTTTTAATGTTTCAAAAGCATGTGATTTATCTTTTAGCAAGTATACCCAACATATCTTTTAGCAAGTATACCCAACACACCCTGGTGTAATCATCAATAAAATATATGATATATTTATTTCCATTTGCAGAAGGAACATGCATAGGGCCACATAAATAAGAATGAATCAATTCAAGTTTTCTACATGCTCTGGAAGTATAATCATGAAATGGTTGTTTTCTATGCTTTCCAAGGATACAAGCATCACATTGCATCAATTTCCTATGAATAGTAGGAAAACTAAAAACACCATTCTTTCTCAACAAACGAATATTGTCATAATTAATATGGCCAAATATAGCATGCCACAAAAGACTAAATGACATTATACCTTCACTGTGATGCTAGAGGTATGTAGCCATTTGTGTATGGGAAGATGTCCCATTCAACTTCAACAATCTTCCATCTTCCATTTCGGTCATAACAACCATGTTGTCATAATCCTTTTGTATTTCAACTTTGTCGTCGAACATATGAACATAATGGTCTTGTTGTCGGATGTGGACAAGGGACAACAAACTCCTTTGCATCTAAGGAAGATAGAGAAAATTATGCAGAATAAAATCCGGGAATCCAGGGAACTTAAGCACGATGGTGCCCATTCGTGAAGGTTTGCGATTCGACTTATCTACTGTAAGAAATCACATGTATAGAAAGGTAAATAAACTAACCTTCTATCTATGAATCCAACAACATATCAAACATAATAAGAACAAAAAGAGAAAAGGAAAAATAATACATCAAATATATGTGGTTCACCCAATTGGGCTACGTCCACAGGAAGGTTGTCTTCTATTATCTCTAGAAATCTCCTTCAATATTACAAGAGAGCAACTCCACAATTACCCCATACAAATATAGAAGAATGCTTGAGAGAAAAAGATGATAATCACATGTTATGCCTTAAGAGGCACTCTTGACATTATTATATACCAAGAGATATGGAGGAATTACTTCCACATATTGCATGTGGGATAATATAATTCTCCTTTTTATCATATCTTTATATAATATTCCTACCAAGATTAAACTATTCCATAATAAATATGAGATATTTGTTTTATACTCTTTTACATAAGATTGTGGATAACTTCCGACATAATACAAATACATTATTACCTTCCAAGGAATATAATATATTCCAACACTCCCCCTTAATAATGGTTGGGAGAAAATCCCACACTAATGGAGGAATGAGTCATTACTAATGCTCCCCCTTGATGACGACTTCCCTCATCCCCAACAAAGAGCAAATATGTACAAACTTTGCCTCTGTCATGGTTTTGGTGAAGATATTGGTTGTTTGCTTCTCAGTAGGACAATATGACAGAGAGATAGTACCATCTGTAACTAGATCTCGAATATAATGTGCATCAAGATCAATATGTTTTGTCTTGGAGTGATATATCGGATTACAAGCAAGTTGTATTGCACCTTGATTGTCACATCTCAACTCTGTGGTAGATATCTGAATCAGTCCAAGATCTGTAAGAACATGGCGTAACCATACTGCTTCTTTGGATGCTCTGTACTCTGCTTCACAAGAAGATAATGCGAGAGTATTCACCTTCTTAATGGACCAAGAAATTGGATCTGAACCAAGTTGAAATAAATAAGTTACAGTAGACCGTCTGTCTGAACTGTCACCTGCCCAATTAGAATCTGTATAACCAAGAAGTGAAACTGTAGCACTGCTCGAATAAAATACACCATAATTAACTATCCCTTTTAAGTATCACAAAATTCTCTTGGCTTCCTGCCAATGACTTTCATGAGGTTGCTGCATGAACTTAGAAACCAGACTGATGACAAAAGATATATCGAGCCTGTTGTGTGTCAAGTATATTAAACTTCATACAAGTTGATGGTACAGTGTAACATCAACAAGAGGAGTAGTATATTCCACAGTTAAATTAATACCGTACTGAAATGGTGTAGGAGAGGGCTTACAATCACTCATATGGAAACGAGTCAATAAATTGGTTGCATATTTCGGCTGAGAGAGAAAGATACCATTGGCCATGTACCAAATTTCAAGACCCAAGAAATAGTGCAAGATGTCGAGATTTGTCATCTCAAACTACTTTTGTGGATCACTTTTCATATTTTGAATTAATACAAGTTGGCTGGAAGTGATGATAAGATCATCCACATATAAGACAATAATGAGGACATGATCACCAAAGTCCTTGACATACATATTTGGATTAGATATACATCGCTTGAAACCATTTTTCAAGAAATATGCATCAATTTTATCATACCAAGCCCTCGGTGCCTGCTTGAGACCACACAAAGACTTGTGTAATTTGCATACTAAATTATAATTTTTAGTAGTAACAAAGCCATGGGGTTGTTGCATATAAATGTCTTCATTAAGATCACCATTCAAAAAAGTACTTTTAACATCCATTTGGCGTATTTCCCATTTATAAGATGCAAGAAGATATAAAATGGTTCTTATTGTATTCATTTTAGGAACATGAGAAAAAGTTTCATTATAATCAATACCTTCTCGTTGATCAAAACCTTTTGCAGCTAACCTTGCTTTATATTTTTCAATCTGACCTTCTGCAGTAAACTTTGTTTTATATACCCATTTACAACCAATTAAATTCTTTCTCGGAGGAAGGGGAACAAGAGTCCATGTCTTGTTCTTTATTAGAGATTCATACTCAACAATCATAGTTTGTTCCCAATGAGGGTGACCCTTAGCTTGAACATAAGTAGTAGGATCATCTGTGGCTAATAATTTGGTCATAAGAGCAAAGATAGATCTAGTTCCATGAGTATCATAAGTATTATTGATCTCACTACCTCCGGATTCAAGAGTTTTCCAGGCCCAAACAGGAATATGAGAAGCAACATAAGTTACTTCAGGTACTTCGGGACATTCAGGTGGAATATTTGAAGAAGAGGGTTAACTCAAATCAATAGTAGACACAAACCTGGAAGAATGGCTCGTAGATATAGGTGTAACATGAGACAATGGCACATTCAAGGTAACATGAGGTTCAATAGAATTAGGTGGTGGAGATACTTCATTGAAGTGAACATCTCATCGGATAATTCGACTTTGGGTAGAAGGGAAAACAACCTGTAAGCTTTGGAATCCTCAACAAAACCAATGAAAATACATTTATGATACTTGGTTTCTAACTTTTTCCATTTTTCATCAGGAATATGAGCCCAACATTCCCTGCCAAATATCTTAAAGTTACTTATATCGGGTTTTCTTCCATTCCATTTTTCCTCAGGGGTAACATGCATGACTGCTTTTTTAGGAACTCTGTTTAAAATAAAGTTAGCACAACAAATGGCTTTAGCCAATTTTTTTATATGTAATCCTTTAGAATATAACATACATCTAGCCATCTCAACCAAAGTCCTATGTTTTCTTTCAACAACCCCATTTTGTTGAGACATATAAGGAACATTCTTTTGATGTTGAATTCCATGCTTAGACAAATATGCTTCAAATGTTTTCTTAATGAATTCCCCCCATTATCTGATCTCAAGGCTTTAATAGTTTTAACAAATTCTTTTTCAACAAAGGATTTAAATTCTTGAAATTTAGCAAAGGTTTCACTTTTATGTTTCAGAAAATAAACCCATGATTTTCTGCTAAAGTCATCAATAAAAGTAAGAAAATAAACTGCATGAGACATAGAAGGAGTTTCGAGAGGACCACAAATATCACTATGAATTAATTGCAAGGTTTCTTTAGCACGCCAAGCTTTACCTTTTTCAAACATTTCTCTATGATATTTACAAAGCACACAACCTTCACAAACACCTTTAGTAGATGTAATATTTGGCAAGCCATGTACCATTGTAGATAACAATTGCATTTTATCATAATTCAAGTGACTTAATCTTGCATGCCATAATTGAATTACTTCATCAGCGTGTACAACATAGGAATAAAATGGTTGTCTTTTAGCTGAATTAAAACCAACAAACTGTAACTGTGTTGAACCTACACAGAATACATATAGCTGGGAATTGACATACACAGTTGCAGAGAAAATAGAAGAAAATAGAAGCATGAGAGAAAGAATGGAAGAATACTCATTAACCAAATGAATAATTGATAATTTACACATGAAATACTCTGTATAACTCAACCAATGTAAACTGGAGGAGAATATAATGCACCATAGTGGTGGTCTAGAGTGATCTGGACACACACCAACAATTACAAGAGTAAACTTGCACCTAGTCTAGTCTCTCGGGCAGTTACGGGAGTGAACTGCCACCTAGCTGAGTTAACTAGTCTACCATTGTTCAATTAACTGACTAAAACATAGTGAAGTGAGGAGGAGATCAGGGAATCATGGGTAATGTGCTAGTCTGGTGACGATCCCAAGGAAAATACACATTAGCTGGTGATGATACCAATGTTGCATGGTGATAATCCCAATGTAGCATCTAGACTCCACTCAACTGATCAAACTGAAGAGAATCTTCTCCCTAGAGGAATATTCTTCCTAAAATATAGGATATTGAATAATGACTAATAAACATAGGAAAAACCTTAAGAAAAATAAATCCTAGGTGTGTGTGAAGTAACTCCAACACCCCCTCTGAACATCATTATGGTGGAAATAAAGAATGGGTCCCGACAATGAGGCCATGTTTGGTACCCAAATACAAAAGATACACTGAAATAAAAAGAGGAAAGAGGGAAAAACTCATGGGAAACCCCGCCCTCAAGGTACAATGTATGTAAAAAGAAGAACTGACAGTTGTTAGGCAATTGTGTCCTTCACTCCAAGATGGCTACACAAAGAATGGAATTTTGCTCAGTGAAGGTCTTGGTGAAGATGTCTGCAATCTATTCTGTTGAAGGACAAAACTACAGGTCGATGATCCCCTCGTGTACTAAATCCCGAATGTAGTGCATGTGGATCTCGATGTGCTTCATCCATTGCCTATGAAATGGATCTCTGCAAAACTTCAGAGTGCTATGGTCTTCACATCAAATGACGATTGACCGATGAAATTGAATTCTCAAATCAGTGAGAAAACTGCTGTAGCCACATAGCCTGAATGGTTATGTTAACTACCCCTCTGTACTCTGCCTCGACTGAAGATAGAGAAATAACAACCTGCTTCTTTCTCGACCAATAGATAGGCTTGGAACCAAGACTGAGTGAGTAACTAGATGTGGACTTGCGATCAATGTTATTGCCAGCCCAGTCAGAATCAATGAACCCGATGAGATCCAATGTAGAGTCTGTTTCATAATGAATCCCAAAGGTCACGGTTCCCTGCATGTATTGAAGGATAAACTTTGCAACCTTCCAATGTAGCTCATGCGACTCCTTCATGAACCTGGAAACTATGCCAACTGCATAGGAGAGGTCTGGTCTGGAGTGTGTGAGATACAACAAGCACCCCACTAGCTGTCTGTATAGTGTGCTGTCAACCAATGGAGTGTCACCACCATCCTCAAGTTTGACTCATGATAGGAAAGGAGTTGGAGCAGACTTGCAGTCTGTCATGTGAAATCTCTCAAGAAGATCTTGTGCATACTTGGCATGAGACAGTTTGATGCATGATGCATCCTGACTGATCTCGATTCCAAGGAAGAAATGTAACGGACCCATATCTATCATCAAGTACCTGTCATGTAGAATCCTCTTGACTACAACAATCACTGAAGTTGAGCAAATGGTGATAAAAAAATCATCAACATACATAACTAAGACTAGAAGTGAATCAACCATCCTGAGCATGTAAACATTTGGGGTCTGATTTACAATGTACAAAGTTTTGTGACAACAGATAGGAGTCCATCTTGGCATACCATGCCCTTGGAGCTTGCTTGAGGCCATAAAGAGACTTCTTCAGTCGATAGACCAAATATGAATCTTGCATAAATCCTTGGGGTTGATCCATATATATCTCCGTGAAGAAATGCATTCTTCATGTACATATGATGGAATTCCCATCCCTTGGAAGTCGCAATGGAAAGTACCAAATGTATGGAATCCATCTTCGCTACTGGAGCGAAGGTATCATCAAAGTCAATTCCATGCACCTGTTGAAGTTCTTTGGCAACAATCCTGGCTTTGTATCTGCTAATCTGTCCATCCACTGCGCTCTTGGTCCTGTAGACCCATTTGCACCTGAAAAATTTCCTTCCAGAAGGAAGGGGAACCAGATCCCAAGTCTGGTTTCAAGGAGGGAGTTGTGCTCCTCTTGCATGGCAGATTCCCAAAAGGGATTTCCAACAGCCTCGCCATAAGACTGTGGATCTGAAGACTGAACCAAGAAAATATGCCTGGGTGGCAATGGTTCAGTGGCAGTTGTTGAGGAAAAGATATGAAATGATCTTACTCAAACATTTTTAGATTATGCTTGGCTAAAGAAAAATAGACGGGAATATCACCCTATGTTTATAGCCTTCAAAAATAAAATCCTAACTCACAAGTATCAATTACAAGTGCTTAGGCTGGTTTTTTATAAATAAAAGCTTGGTGAAAAATTCATTTTTTTATGTAATTTTCTGAATATATCAGATGTTGAAATAAATATAGAGACAGAAGTAAAAAATACCAAGTCAATAATCAACACATGTGAGACATAAAACAATTGTTTATTTCATTCCAATTCATCAAAGAATCGTTCTCTTTACAAAATTTTCGTGAGAAATTTTTGGACCAAAGTCAAACTTAGACGTCCCCGATGAAACATACAAAAAGACTTCTGATAGAAACTAAAAAAACTGAACTTGAAAAGTTGGATCAACTTGCCACAAATTGCTTCCCACTAGACTCTGCACAATAGCCTTTGTCAGTCATGAAAACTAATTCACAAATAGACAAGTCTACACAGACTATCAAAGATAGATCAACACCTTTGAAAAACAAGTGTCTGAATGATGTAATTCAGCCCTGAATGTTGTTGTCTACAATAAGACCCTGCTATCATAAAAAAGAATTAGGCTTCTATTGAATTAAGGAATGAATGAAAATTGAATTATCTCAAAAAAAAAACTCAAGAGCAAACCTTAGTATGCTTCTCCTTCTATTATCCTCTTGTTCCTCCATTTCCTTTTGCCTTTAAGAAAATTAGAATTGGTTGAAGTAGTTGACCTACTTCATTAGTTAAGTTAACTAAAAACTCAACCAACTTTTTAGTTAGGGGGAAAAGTAATAAATCATAATAAGGGTTTTTAAATAAATAATAACTAGTAGGTGGGATCCCTTGTGACTCCCATCATCACATTCATATTTGACAATTTATCTCAATGATATTTGAAATTGTTTTCAAAATATATTACTCATATATCCAAAGATAGTGTGCAGTCCAAAATTTCTGAAGTCAACTGTTCTAAAAAATAAACAAATAAAAACTTAAAATCCATATTTCCCACTCTAAGATGCAATTCTTCCCTTGTTGTTGCTGTCACCTTTTGATCTCTCTGAATTTTCCTTTGGTTGTGCTAAGCCTTTAGGCTTAATCTCGCTGATCACATGAGAGCAATCATCCCTCAAATGCATCCGGGAGGACACGGATTTATCAGAGCCATTGGAGGGCGAGGAAGCGACAACGATGGATTTTCCTTTGTGAGGGGCAAGGTGGGCTTCGGTTTTCAACCTTTTTCTAGCATGGGAAGACTGAACTGGTGAGTGGGCAGGGGTAGCTTGGACAATTTGATTGATAGGCAGGGAAGCAGGTAAAGACAAATTGGGCCAGCCACGATGTTGGGAGACTGCCGGGTGGACAATCTCTTGCCATCTGTCATTTTCGGGAACCTCTGGTTGCAATGAGACATGAGGGGGCACGAGAATACCAGGGTATTGTGGTGCTTGGAAGGGAGGCCTTTCAGGCCTAGGTTGGACCTCTCCTTGCCCGATCTAATTGAAAAACCCAACCTGAAATAGCTGGCCTAACTCTTCCGAGTCAACATCAAAGTGAATGGAGAATCTTGGCCTTCTAGGGCCCTTGTTCCAATTACCTCTTCCTCGGTTGCCTCTGCCATGGCTACCTTGGCTGAAAAAGCTCATTCCTATATGCATGATTGATTAGCAAATAGTTTCTTTAACAACCATACATGACAACTCTTTTAAAATATGAAATAAATTTTGGCTCAACAACATATCAGACTCAAGCAATCCAATCCATACAAATTGTTTAACCATTGTTAATGAGCAGGGGGTGAACAAAGGTTCTGGGACATGCGAGGGGTTTGTATTGAGTGAAAAATGTTAAAATGAGGGGAACAAGAACATAGTTACTGCTCACCGACAACAAACAATCAACTGAAATGTAAACCAAAGAACATATTACTGTAATCCATCCTTGTGATCTTAAACTGTCACAATACATAGCTTCCCTTAACTGTAATTAAATTTTAGGAACATGGAGTGAGTAATGAATATGGGAAGGCGAGGGGATTGTAATTAACGAAAAGTGAACTAATGGTAGGGAAAAAGAGTGGATACTGTTCATAAAATTAATTAAGTAATCCAAAAAACCATTATGTATTTAATGTAACGATCCAACACTAACCGATTTCCGTGATCAAGTAACAAATACCGTGTGTATAATTTAACCATTTATGTGTGTTAAACTTGCTCACTGTTCACTTTTAAATCTTTAACACTCTCTATTACACAATGCCATCATACTCAAAATAATATGCCTTCCAAAATAACTTGTATTAGAATTTTGTTCCTTCTCATTTGTCCCATTATATTCAAAACAAATTTCAAATGAACACACAACCATTTGTTTCCACTCTGTTCAACATCAAAACAACAACCATTGTCATAAATCAATCCTTCAAATCAAACACAAACACAAGTTCCTTTAAAGTCGTGCCCTATTCCATTTCTCAATTCAATTTAACAATTTGAATTGCAATGAGACCATACTGTTATGAACCCCGTGCCCATCTCTGATACGATGCACGATGTCCATAAAAAATACACAACAGACAACCAAGACACAAATGTCACGATTTTAAGTTGCAATAATCTCGATTGGCAATTAAAACACACATTAACAAAACAAATTATTTCAACTTATACCATGCTTGTAGGAAACACACAAACCAGTGCATAACGCAAAGAGGCATATTCCCAATCAAACCATAAAAAATGTTGAGTCAACAATCCAACAATTACAACACAAGAGGTAGTGACTGTGTGCCCACTTTGTTTCTCAAATCAAGTAATCAACCATGCTGAGCTATCGATTCCACTGTTATAATAAATAACGAAGTGACTAGATACCAAATAATCAAAACCACTGTTAATGCTATTAACATAGACGAGCCAACAATCAACCACTATTTACGATACTCCACCAACTCGCAACAGTCAACAATATACCCGATAGGATATAACTGGTTCCATTTATTAAAAACAAGCTTTGAATAATCAAGGGTTCTCCCTGTGGAACCAACACAGGGAGACTATAATCAACCACCCACAACGGAGAAACTTTCGAAACAACACAATGAACACACATGCCACATAACCATTTGTTTGCAAGAGGGGTGACAGTTCACACCTGGCAGGAGAGATTATGAATAGAGGAGCAGAGGTTCCTCACAGGCCAATAAATAACACCAAGAACGCGTAGGGCATAACCATAGTGGTTTTCCCCAATCAACCTGAGCAATTCTAATATAAAAAAAGAGCCATGAAATAACAATCAACCTCAAAGAAAGCCCCTTGGCATAATAGCCATCATAACCAACTACGTAGACACCAATAGTATAAACGAGCCCATACCCAGGTGAAAGGATATGCAATCACACAAGGTGGTTCTAAATCAAACCCAACAACCCCATAACAACAATTACGACTGGGAAAGGTGACAAGAAATGTGTGGAGACAACCAACAAGTCTGGACCAGATGAACCCTCCAAAAAAAACCCATAAGGACAACATAGATCCTTCATTGCTTCTACCACTCAGAATAATCAATGAAATTGTGACTTCAACCATCATTTTCATTTGCAACAAAAACCACACCAACAACCATTCCAGAGAAACATCACAAGTTTACATAGTTGCCAGTCTCAAGAAAAGCATAGAACCATACATCACCGAGCCAACATCTATTTCATAACCAGAGCGGGTTCATGGATGGCGAAAAAGACATCCATGTAACCAAAAAGCCTTAAAAATACGAGCTTGGTCGAGCAGTTCTTCCCTTGCCTGAAAATCGAAGCTTAACCACGACGAACAACAATTGAACAATAGCCAAACTAGGGTGATGGCCAGTGGGAGATGTATGGAGTGACATGCAGTAAATGCACGTTCCTTCCATCCTTTACTCATTCAATTACTTAGTACACGCCAACCAACCATCCATTAATCCATTCAATTAATCCATGCATCGAAACCAACATCCATTACTTTCCAAATGTGCCACCCTATATCACATTAACCATTGCCAAACATACTATAATGCATATCGAATGTGCTTTCATATAACTCAATAAATCGTATAGCCACTACAATGGTTAGTTAGGACCAATCACCATTTATTTAATTTCAATGCATATAGTGTAGCATAGTAGCATAGTTTAGTTTCTTCCTTAGATTTTTCCATATGTATCTTTTCACTTGCTCTTATTTCATGTTACTAACATGTGTCTTGTGCAGGTGTCACAAGTAATGAATCAAGGAGAAAATAGCAAGGTAACAATGGATAACATAAGCTATCATGACATGAAATTATAACCTAGAGCAATAGAACCCACATATAACATGCATTATCCATCTGCCATTATGTCGCAAATAAAACTAAGATTTTATCAATCGTGTAGAACCCTGTAAGTAGTGTCGAACATCAGTATAAAAATCAAATAATAACCAAACCTGATCCTCCAATCTACAAGGGGGTCCCACTTACTAGTATTATATATATCATTTAGCTTATAATTAATAGGCTTTAGCAATACTTTGCGGGCGAAATCTTCGTTGCGATTATTATCGTCAACAAACTGGTGACTCCATAGGAAAATTTGTTTCCAACAGATTTAGAACTCAGAACTCATGGTTTCATAGACCAAGAACAACAGGTCAAAAAGATATAACTAGGAAGATTATGCAACAGGGGGAAGTGAGCGGATTTAATGGAAAAATGAACGGGAATTTGGGAATAACTCATGTAAAATGTTAAGTATGAGGGGGTTTATCCCTGTATGCATAATCATTCAACCAGAATCTACTCTTTACTTCAAGGAAAAAAATTATGGACTTGCTCTTTTAAATTTTCAAATGGATGAAGAAATGGAAAGTAGAAGCGAGAGATAACCAATTTCTTTATAAGACAACAGTGAAAGCAGATAACAAATTCAAGCATGCCTTCAGGGGGAACATCGTAACAACTGTGTAAGCTTGATTGCTATTGACTAACAATATCTTGCGGGAGTGTCACTGTGGCAGAACTGATCCAACATCTTATTCTTGGCCAAAATCAACTAAAAGACGAAAAGGCAATAAAAGTCATGATAGAATTAAAATTGCCAAATTTTAAACAACATAAATAAAGTGATAAAAATGTTAAAGTAGAAAGCAGAAATTAAACTGCTGCAAAGCAGAAAATGAAAAACAGTGGAAAAAATGAAGGCAGAGCTAGAGTACTAATATACAAAAAATCCAAACAACATTAGAACTTTCAAGTTGGTTCCACGTAATGTTTCAAGTGCGAACCGCTAGTGCTGTAGGAAAACAATCGCTCCTGTAAATCTTTTAGAATGTAAGAATTAATACCCAGAACAAAGGTGATTTTGAAAGGACCCAACCATAGTTTTTGAAATTTTGAAACCATTGATGGTCCTTTAGAGTATATGATTAGATCATCAAGATAAATATGAACGCTGATCAATTCGTCAGGAGTTATTTGTATAGGTCTTTTAAAGGTGGTACTTGCATCAGGTAAGACAGAAAGAATACGCTCATGAGTCACAATACCCCAATTAGTGATAAAGGTGGTTTTGTAAGCCTCTTCCCCTTTTACCTTGATCTGATTGTAACAAAGAAAATCGTCAAGTAAGGACATCATCTTTGACCTTACAACTTGCTACAAAATCATTTGCATATCAGGGGAAGGGGAAGGATTTTTCATGATAGCCTGATTGAATGTGCGAAAATTAATGCAGAAGCTAATATGATCAGTGACGTTCGAAACAAGTACCAATCTGGAAATCCATTCACGGTACTTGACCGGAAAGGTGATTCCAGCCTTCAATAAATTTTCCAACTCCCTTCAAATCATTGCTTTCAATGCAGGGTTGATAGGTCTTTGTTTTTTCCTAATTGGTTTTATGCCTTCCTTGAGGGGAATGGCATGCTGTATAAGACCAATATCAAAACCAAGAAGATCCTTGTAAGATGAAGAAAAAACATCTTGAAGTTCACCAAGTAGCTTGGCAAACTTCATTTCCCTTACATCAGAACATTGGGCACCTATTTTAACATTCTTTGGAGATTCAGGTGTCCCAATATTCAAGGAGATGGTTTCACCCACCTTCCTTTTTGACCCCTCTTCTTTCTGTTTGTCTTTATTGCCTACATCACTCGATGAAAACGAAGTCTCTAGGGGAGTCAAGCCTTTAGGAATCTTGTCATCTTCTATGGATATAATTTCATTAGGCTTTAAAGGCTCATTTTGAATGAAAGCAAAAATGCTCTCATCATTAGGGAAGACCTGCCAAGATTCTACATTTTCAGGGATGTGTGGACGATATAGAGATTGAAAAGTACAATTAGGCCTATGTGGCAGAAGTTGTCGAGTAGGAGAGGCTGCAAAAACAACTAACCGATTAGCCATCGAGTTCAATTCCCTCTTAACATGAGTGATGTTGAAAGATAATAAGTTCGAGATAAGTGCTTAAACAGTCTGGGTGTATCATTTCATCAACTTGTTTCTAGGGGTGTAAATCTTATGTACTAGGTTCAAAACAAGGTCATAATATCCAAAAACTGGAAGGTGACCACATCCAAGATTTTTGGCGTTTTCAATGCCTAGTAATAAAGCTTCGAATTCAGTGACATTGTTCGTGCAAGAAAATTCCAACCTATAAGAAAAGTTATGGATTTTTCCTATAGGATAAATCAAGATAATGCTAGCTCCGTTACCTTCATTTGAGCATGAACCATAAAAGTGCATGTGCCACATACCATCATCTAAATCAATTTGTTCCAAGGGAATGCTATCCTCCTCATCAAAGATGGAATACACTCCTAGGTTCTCTTCGATATAGTTTACATTAGGCTGTGGGACATTCTCTATGTAAGGTGAAATCCTTCCCTCTCTAAGGACTATAATGTTTTTACCATTCAGAGGAATGGATAAATGTGTTTCGTTGAGTGAGAGGTATCCACCTGTTAAAGCTTTCCAATCTCTTCCCAAGATGATTGAGTAATTTCTTACTGGCATATCAATTACCTGAATACTAAGGGTTTTCCTTATTTCAGGGTGTGTGCACAAAACTAAGGTCACATCCTTAATCTCACCTATGGTCCTTTGTTGTAGGCTATTATAGGAAAGCATGCTTCTGGCATTTTCATTTGTATAAGACAATCCTAGATCTTCCATAATAATCTTCGACATCACACTTGGGCCCAAACCACCATCAATGAGGCAACAATGGGCAATTTTATCCATAATATTTACAAAAATATAAAAAGGGGGATTTTTTTACAGGGTATCTAAAGTTATATACACTTACTTTATTTACATACGAATCCTCTTCATTCACCTCTTTAGAGAGGTTGGCTACAACATAATCCTTTCCTTTCATGAATTGTTTCAGATGCCTCTCTTGTTCAGGGACGACAACCATGTACAAAAGGGTGGTATCTGCTTTGATGCTGGCCAACTGATTCAGAATATTGTATTTGGAAGAGGGGAGAGGGGGAGTTGTTTCTTGACTGTCAATAACCTTAGGAACCTGAACCGTAGCAGCTGGTGAAGATGAGCTTGGGCTAGAAGAATTGTGGGGAGAATCATATTTTCCCTTGGGAGCGTAGGATTTGTTCCTAGAATTGATGATCATGGCATCTTCTGGCTTTGCAAAATCTAGGACAACGATGATAGTTTCTGGTCTTTTACCAAAGATCTTATCTTTGACACTCTTCCTTACCTCACTTTTGGCTTCCTCGTGGTGTTCATCGTAAAAGTTACACCAAATTCGAGGCAAGATAGCTTTAGGATGAAAATTATTTTCAATTGGATTCCTAAAGGGGGGTGCAGAAGAGGATGAAGCTCTAGGGGTGAGAGGGGACACGATTCATTTTCACTCATACACTATAATACGATTATTCATTTCTTGTACTAGCTGTAAGAGGGTGGACATGTTTGTCTGTTAAATCGATACTCCCTGTGGAAGACTTGTTCTTTCAAGCTCTTCTTCATACTCTAAACAAGTATGCAGAGCGGAACCGAGATTATCAATGGATTTTTCCTCAAGCCTATGATGATAGGGGGAAAGTAATGCATTGTAATAATGTATGAAAGCGGCTTGGTTCTGAGGTCAAATGAGTTCATGGATTTGATTGTATAACTTAGTGAACCACAAGTTGAAGGACTTGATGGTCTCACCATCCTAATAGGCGATGTGATTGTAATACCGTAGCTACTCAACTGGGATTTTAGATTTCCCATAGGTGGATCTGAACCAATAAACTAACTCCTCCCAAGTAGACAAAATCTTAGGAGGAAGGTCAAAGAAATCGACCACATCCTTCCCTTCCAAAGAATTGACAAATAAGCACATGCAAGTATCGTTGTCATTAGATCCTATGTTGTGACAAGCATTAGAAAATGCCACTAGGTGTTCATTTGTAGCGACAGTGTTATTTCCCGAGAACCTAGGGAGATGCTCTTTGAATTTAGGAAGTTGAGGAGTAGCAGGTGCTAGGTTAAGAGGAGAGGACACATGCCACAATGTGGTTGTGGCATCTTATTTAAACTAAAAAAGCCCATAGTTTTTAATGACTTTGGTGGGATTCGTGGTAGATTGGACATGGATATGGTGGCTATATAAGCTACCAATCACCGACGAAGCTGAAGACTGAGAGGAGGAAGCACTTCCAGTGCCACGACTAGATGCCATCTTGTGGATGATAGGTGAGGGGAAGAAAGACAAACTGGATGAATTAGACAAAGTTCTCCTTAGAGCACTTTGTTGGGTTAATAACACAACGCTCCTTCCTATTTCAGTAATAGGATTAGTTTCAGGTGATAAGCCTCTTCTTATTCTAGAAACACGAGAGTCTAAGGAAATGAAAGTAAGGCCAAAACTAAAGGAACAAGAAGGTTAACGCTGATTTATAGGCTGTCTATGTCTAGCTTCCCAACGTTCATGGGCACTAATATCTCGTTCAATTGCTGCCCATGAATAATTAAGGTCAACACGAGTATTGGCAGTGTATAAAATGGCGTTGAATAAATTCAAAGCAATGTTGGTCTGATCTTGAAGACCGGGCTCAATATTGGACTGCCTTGCAACACGAACAGTCATTAAGAAATAAAACAGTCAAAGAATCAATATCATAAAAAGAGATGTATTCGATGCTAATCAAGCATAAAAATTAACCAGAGAGATATCGAAGATCTCCCCAGTATGGTCTCCAAATAAATGTTGAGGAAAAGATATGAAATGATCTTACTTAAACATTTTCAGATTCTGCTTGGCTAAAGAAAAATAGACAGGAATATCACCCTATGTTTATAGCCATCAAAATTAAAATCCTAACTCACAAGTATCAATTACAAGTGCTTAGGCTGGTTTTTTATAAATAAAACTTGCTGAAAAATTCATTTTTTAATGTAATTTTCTGATTATATTAGATGCTGAAATAAATATAGAGACAGAAGTAAAAAATACCAAGTCAATAATCAACACATGTGAGACATAAAACAATCCTTTATTTCATTCCAATTCATCAAAGAATCATTCTCTTTACAAAATTTTCCTGAGAAAGTTTTGGACCAAAGTCAAACTTAGACGTCCCTAATGAAACATATAAAAGGACTTCTGACAGAAAATAAAAAAACTGAACTTGAAAAGATGGATCAACTTGCCACAGATTGCTGCCCACTAGACTCCCCACAATAGCCTTTGTCAGTCATGAAAACTAATTCACAAACATACAAGTCTACACAGACTATTAAAGATAGATCAACACCTCTGAAAAACAAGTGTCAGAATGATGTAATTCAACCCTGAATCTTGCTGTCTACAATAAGACCCTGCTATAATAAAAAATAATTAGGCTTCTAATGAATTAAGGAATGAATGAAAACTGAATTATCTCAACAAAAACTCAAGAGCAAACCTTAGTATGTTTCTCCTTCTATTCTCCTCTTGTTCCTCCCTTTCCTTTTGCCTTTAAGCAAATTAGAATTGGTTGAAGTAGTTGAACTACATTAGTTAAGTTAACTAAAAAATCAACCAACTTTTTAGTTAGGGGGAAAAGTAATAAATCATAATAAGGGTTTTTAAATAAATAATAACTACTAGATGGGACCCCTTGTGACTCCCCTTTTAGCTTTTAACAACCATAACACAACTAGTTAATTAAACAAAACATCCCTGCTTGTGACTCCCATCATTGCATTCATATTTGAAAATTTATCTCAATGATATTTGAAATTATTTTCAAAATATATGAATCATATATCCAAAGATAACATGCTGTCCAAAATTTCTGAAGTCAATTGTTCTAAAAAATAAATAAATGAAAACTTAAAATCCATATTTCCCACTCTAAGATGTAATTCTTCCCTTGTTGCTGCTGTCACCTTTTGATCTCTCAAAATTTGCCTTTGGCTATGCTGAGCCTTTAGGCCTAATCTCACTGATCACATGAGAGTAATCATCCCTCAAATTCATCCGGGAGGACACAGATTATTAGAGCCATTGGAGGGTGAGGAAGGGGCAGCAATGGATTTTCCTTTTTCAGGGGCATGGTGGGCTTCGGTTTTCAACCTTCTTCTAGCATGGGAAGACTAAACTGGTGAGTGGGAAGGGGCAGCTTGGACAATTTGATTGGTAGGCGGGGAAGCAGGTAAAGACAAATTGGGCCAACCACGAAGTTGGGAGATTGCCGTGTGGACAATTTCTTGCCATCCGTCATTTTCGGGAACCTTGAGTTGCAATGATACATAAGGGGACACGGGAATACCAGGGCCTTGTGGTGCTTTGAAGGGAGGCGTTTCATGCCTAGGTTGGACCACTCCTTGCCCAATCCAATTGAAAAACCCAACCTGAAATAGCTGGCCTAACTCTTGCGAGTCAACATCAAAGTGAATGGAGAATCTTGGCCTTCTAGGGCCCCTGTTCCAATTACCTCTTCCTCGATTACCTCTGCCATGGCTRCCTCGGTTGAAAAAGCTCATTCCTGTATGCATGATTGATTAGCAAATAGTTTCTCTAACAACCATACATGACAACTCTTTTAAAATATGAAATAAATTTTGGCTCAACAACATATCAGACTCATGCAATCCAATCCATACAAATTGTTTAACTRTTTTCAATGACCAGGAGRTGAACAAAGGTTCTGGGACATGCGAGGGGTTTGTATTGAGCGAAAAATGTTAAAATGATGGGAAAAAGAACATGGTTACTAMTCATTGACAACAAACAATCAACTGAAATGTAAACCAAAGAACATATCACTGTAATCCATCCCGATGATCTTAAACTGTCACAATACATAGCTTCTCTTAACTGTAATTAAATTTTAGGAACAAGGAGTGAGTAATGAATATGGGAAGGAGAGGGGATTGTAATTAATGAAAAGTGAAATAATGGTAGGGAAAAAGAGCGGATAATGTTCACAAAATTAATTAAGTAATCCAAAAAACAATTCTGTATTTAATGCAATGATCCAACACTAACCAATTTCTGTGATCAAGTAATAACTACTGTGTGTATAATTTAACCATTTCTCTGTGTTAAACATGCTCACTGTTCACTTTTAAATGTTTAAAACTTTCTATTACACAGTGCCATCATACTCAAAATAATATGCCTTCCAAAATAACCTGTATTAGAATTCTGTTCCTTCTCATTTGTCCCAGTATATTCAAAACAAATTTCAAATGAACACACAGTCATTTGTTTCCACTCTGTTCAACATCAAAACATCAACCATTGTCATAAAGCAATCTTTCAAATCAAACATAGACACAAGTTCCTTTAAAGTCGTGGCCTATTCCATTTCTCAATTCAATTTAACAATCTGAAATGCAATGAGACCATACTGTTATGAACCCTGTGCCCATCTCTGATACAATGCACGATGTCCATAAAACATACACAGTAGACAACCAAGACACAACTGTCACGATTTTAAGTTGCAATAATCTCGATTGGCAATTAAAACACACATTAACAACAACCATTATTTCGACTTATACCATGCTTCTGGGAAACACACAACCCAACACAATATGTAAAGAGGCATATTCCCAATCAAACCATAAAACAATGCTGAGTCAACAATCCAATGGTTACAATACAAGAGGCAACGACTGTGTGCCCACTTCGTTTCTCGAATCAACCAATTAACCATGCTGAGCTATTGATTCAAATTTTATAATAAATAATGTAGTGACTGGATACCAAATAATCAAAACCATTGTCAATGCTATTAACAGAGACGATCCAACAATCAACCACTATTGATGATACTCCACCAACTCACAACAATCAAAAATATACTTGACATGATATAACAGGTTCCATTTATTAAAAATGGGATTTGAATAATCAAGGGTTCTCCCTGTGGAACCAACACAGGGACATTGGAATCGACCACCAACATCGGTGAGAAACTTTCAAAACAACACGGTGAACACACATGCCACATTACCATTTTTTTGCAAGATGGGTGATAGCTCACACCAGGCATGAGACATTATGAACAGAGGAGCAAAGGTTCCTCACAGGCCAATAAATAACACCGGGAACACGCATGAAGGTATAACCCTCGGTTTTCCCCAATCAACCCGAGAAATGCTGATATAGAAACATATCCATGAAATAACAATCAACCTCAAAGAAAGCCCCTTGGCATAATAGCCATCATAACCAACTACACAGACACCAATAGTATAAACGAGCCCATACCCAGGTGAAACGATATGCAGTGACACAAGGTGGCTCGAAATCAAACCCAACAACCCCATAACAACAAATATGAACGAGCAAGGTGACAAGAACTGTGTGGAGACAACCAACAAGTCTGGACCAGATGAACCCTCCAACAAAAACCCATAAGGAAAACAGAGAGCCTTCATGGCTTCTACCACTCAGAATAATCAATGAAACTATGATTTCAACCATCATTTTCATTTGCAACAAAAACCACACCAACGACCATTCCAGAGAAACATCACAAGTTTATATAGTTTCCAGTCTCAAGAAAATCACAGACCCATACATTACCGAGCCAACATCTATTTCATAACCAGAGCAGGTTCATGGATGGCAAAAAAGACATACCTATAACAAAAAATCCTTAAAAACACGAGCTTGGTCGAGCAGTTCTTCCCTTGCCTGAAAATAAGAGCTTAACCACATCGAACAACAATCAAACAATAACCAAGCTAGGGTGACGACCAATGGTGGAGGTATGGAGTGACGTGCAATAAATGCACGTCACTTCCATCCTTTACTCATTCAATTACTTAGTACACGCCAACCAACCATCCATTAATCCATTCAATTAATCCATGCATCGAAATCAACATCCATTACTTTCCAAATGCGCCACCCTATATCACATTAACCATTGCAAAACATACCATAACACATATTGAATGTGCTTTCATATAACTCAATAAATCGTATAGACACTACAATGGTTAGTTAGGACCAATCACCATTTCTTTAATTTCAATGCATATAGTGTAGCATAGTAGCATAGTAGCATAGTTTAGTTTCTTCCTTAGATTTTTCCATAGGTATCTTTTCACTTTCTCTTATTTCATGTTACTAACATGTGTCTTGTGTAGGTGTCACAAGTAATGAATCAAGGAGCAAATATCAAGGTAACAATGGATAACATAAGCTATCATGACATGAAATTAGAGCCTAGAGCAACATAACCCACATATAACATGCATTATCCATCTGCCATTATGTCCCAAATAAAACTAAGATTTCATCGATCATGTAGAAACCTGTAAGTAGTGTTGAACATCAGTATAAACATCAGATAATAACCAGACCTGACCCTCCAATATACAAGGGGGTCCCACCTACTAGTATTATATATATCATTTAGATTATAATTATTAGACTTTAGCAATACTTTGCGGGCAAAATATTCATTGCGATTTTTATCATCAACAAACTGGCGACTCCACGGGGAAATTTGTTTCCAACATATTTAGAACTCAGAACTCATGGTTTCCCAGAAAAAGAACAACGAGTCAAAAAGATATAACCAGGAAGATTATGCAACAAGGGGAAGTGAGTGGATTTAATGGAAAAATGAATGGGAATTTGGGAATAACTCATGTAAAATGTTAGGTATGAGGGGGTTTATCCCTGTATGCATAATCATTCAACCAGAATCTACTCTTTACTTCAAGGAAAAAAATTATGGACTTGCTCTTTTAAATTTTTAAATGCATGAAGAAATGGAAAGAAAAAGCGGGAGATAACCAATTTATTTATAAGACAACAGTGAAAGCAGATAACAAATTCAAGCGTGCCTTTAGGGGGAACATCGTAACAACTGTGTAAGATTGATTTTTATTGAATAACAATATCTTGTAGGAGTGTCACTGTGACAGAGCTGATCCAACTTCTTATTCTTGACCAAAATCAACTAAAAGATGAAAAAGCAATAAAAGTCATGACAATTAAAATTGCCAAATTTTAAACAACAGAAATAAAGTGACAATAAAGTAAAAGCAATAGTAATTCCTCAAAACAGAAAGAAGAAATCAAACTGCTGCAAAGCAGAAAATGAAAAACAATGGAAAAAATGAAAGCAGATCCAGAGTACTAATATACAAAAAATCCAAACAACTTTAGAACTTTCAAGTTGGTTCCACGTAATGTTTCAAGTGCGAACCGCTAGTTTTGTAGAAAAACAATCGCTCCTGTAAATATTTTAGAATGTAAGAATTAGTACCCAAAACAAAGGCAATTTTGAAAGGACCCAGCCATAGTTTTTGAAATTTTGAAACCATTGATGGTCCTTCAGAGTATAAGATTAGATCATCAAGATAAATATGAACATTGATCAATTCGTCAGGAGTTATTTGTATAGGTCGTTTAAAGGTGGTACTTGCATCAGGTAAGCTAGAAAGCATACGCTCATGAGTCACAGTACCCCAATCAGTGATAAAGGTGGTTTTGTAAGCCTCTGCCCCTTTTACTTTGATCTGATTGTAACAAAGAAAACCGTCAAGTAAGGACATCATCTTTGACCTTACAACTTGCTACATAATCATTTCCATATCAGGGGAAGGGGAAGGATTTTTCATGATAGCCTTATTGAATGTGAGAAAATTAATGTAGAAGCTAATATGATCAATGACATTCGAAACAAGTACCAATATGGAAATCCATTCAGGGTACTTGATCGGAAAGGTGTTTCCAACCTTCAAGAAATTTTCCAACTCCCTTCGAATCGTTGCTTTCAATGCAGGGTCGATAAGTCTTTGCTTTTTCCTAATTGGTTTTATGCCTTCCTTGAGGGGAATGGCATGCTTTATAAGACCAGGATAAAAACCATGAAGATCCTTGTAAGACGAAGCAAAAACATCTTGAAGTTCACCAAGTAGCTTGGAAAACTTCATTTCCCTTGCATCAGAACATTGGGCACCTATTTTAACATTCTTTGGAGATTTGGGTGTCCCAATATTCAAGGAGATGGTTTCACCCACCTTCCTTTTTGACTCCTCTTCTTTCTATTTTTCTTTATTCCCTACATCACTCGATGAAAACGAAGTCTCTAGGGGAGTCAAGCCTTTAGGAATCTTGTCATCTTCTATGGATATAATTTCCTTGGGCTTAAAAGGTTCATTTTGAATGAAAGCACCATTGCTCTCATCGTTAGGGAAGACCTGCCAAGATTCTCTATTTTTAGGGATGTGTGGACCATATAGATATTGAAAAGTACAATTAGGCCTATGTGGCATAGGTTTTCGAGTAGGAGAGGCTGCAAAAACAGCTAACCGATCAGCCATTGAGTTCAATTCCCTCTTAACATGAGTGATACTAAAAGATAATAAGTTCGAGATAATTTCCCAAACAATCCGGGTGTATTGTTTCATCAAATTATTGGTAGGGGCATAAATCTTACGTACCAGGTTCAAAACAAGCTCAGAATCTCCAAAAATTGAAAGGTGACCACAACCAAGATTATAGGCATTTTCAATGCCTAGTAATAAAGCTTCGAATTCAGTGACATTGTTCGTGCAAGAAAAATCCAACCTATAAGAAAATTTATGGATTTTTCCTATAGGAGAAATCAAGATAATGCTAGCTCCGTTACCCTCATTTGAGCATGAACCATCAAAGTGCATGTGCCACATACCATCATCTAAATCAGTTTGTTCCAAGGGAATGTTATCCTCCTCAACAAAGATGGAATACACTCCTAGGTCCTCTTTGATATAGTTTACATTAGGCTGTGGGACATTCTCTATGTAAGGTGAAATCCTTCCCTCTCTAAGGACTATAATGTTTTTACCATTCCGAGGAACGGATAAATGTGTTCCGTCGAGTGAGAGGTATCCACCTGTTAAATATTTCCAATCTCTTCCCAATATGATTGAGTAATTGCTTATTGGCATATCAATTACCTGAATACTAAGGGTTGTCCTTATTTCAGGGTGTGCGTACAAAACTAAGGTCACATCCTTAATCTCACTTATGGTCGTTTGTTGTAGGATATTATAGGAAAGCATGCTTCTGGCATTTTCATTTTTAGAAGACAAGCCTATCTCTTCCATAATAATCTTCGACATCACACTTGGGCTTGAACCACCATCAACGAGGCAACAATGGGTGATTTTATCCATAATATTTATTTTAGGACCCATAAATGTCCCTTTTTCATCACATCTTTTGCCTATTCAACCTTGTCATCGCTAAGTTAAATGCCTACTATAATGCATGCTAAGACCTTTTTCCCCAGGTATGAATCATTTATTTTGCTTTTATATTTTCATTTTCTTAGCATGTTTGATTGGTAACGTTCACATGTTTTACCCATAAAATGATTCAACTAATGATCGAAATGAATAGAACAACTAAGTCTTAAAGAATGGTCGCTGCTGTTACACCAACTGTTATAGCTATGCGCCAATCTTGGAAGGTGTTACAACTATGTGCCAATCTTGGAAGCTGTTACAGCTATGCGCCAATCCTGGAAGCTGTTACACGACTGCTGCAACAGGTGCCACCGATTCTGCGGATACACAACTGCTGTAACAAATGCCACCGATTTTGTTGTTACACGACTGCTGCAATAGGTGCCACCGATTCTGCTGATACACAACTGCTGTAACAAATGCCACCGATTTTGTTGTTACACGATTGCTGCAACAAATGCCACCGATCATGGAAGCTTCTACACCTATTGTTATATGTTTTAACTTGCAAGATTAGTTCTAGATCTTGTATTAATGATATCATACGAACAAATTGAGAATCAGGGATTCTCAAGGCTGTTCTGATTTTGTTTTAACTGAATGACTCTGACTTTAAATAACAGAGCTTTTGTAATCAGAGGGATGAATTCGGACTACGAGAAAGTGGAGAAGTAAAGCTTATTGTACACAATATTTTTTTCAAATCAATAGAAGAGTGGATTGAATTTCTTTAGCAGACTGTAGCCTATTTCCCTGAGAGGATTCAGTGAGAAGGAAAGGGCCCACCTTCCTCACATATTCCCCTCTGTTTTGAATTCCAGAATAGTTGTTTTAATGTGAATGGTTTATCTGATTAACAATTCTAGAACACAGTTGTTGTTACAGTCCAGTGCTTTTTTGTAGATGCACATAAATCTGTCTCATGAGAATTAAAATTCAATTGCTGAACATTGTTGGAGAATTGCTTTCCCTTTTTTTGCATTAGATTAAAATCTTGTTTTCAAGTAAAAGAAAATAAAAGTGTGGATTACTTTCTTGCAATAAGTAGATTTCCTTCTACAATTAGTAGAGAACTCCTTCCTGCAAAAATAAAATAGAAAGTTAGATTAGAATAGGTAATCCCGAATTCTTATACATTCATTAGTCTAGAGTTCACTTTGTGATTTCAATTCTGCAGAACTCCAGCTGTGTCAGCATAATTGTGTTAGTAATAATTTTTGTTTCTTTTTTTCCCTACTACAATTAGATTAGTGTTGCTTCCATAATCTAACATAGAATGTGCACAATTATCTTGAAATAATAGACTTCCCTGGGTTGACAATTTATATTGAACACCTTAACTCTCTATTCATTTAGACAATTAAAGTGCCCAACATTTTGGCGCTGTTGCCGGGGAAGATAATTATAGATTTTTGTGAGCACATTAGTTTTTTTTTCTAAAGGAATGATTATACTGCATGAATTGAGGAATGCGAGGACGTATTCCAAAAAATACTAACCCTACAGGTACCAGAGGACGTGGAGGAAGAAATCCTACACTAGGAAGACAAACATTTGTTGATGAAATAATAGCCAGAGCCGATTCTTCTTCAGGATCTATTTTTCACCCTACAAATCCTCCAAGAAGATGTAATCTTCATTCATCAGAACTACCCCTTCTTGAAACATCATTTTCATCAAGGGATGGAGCTAAAGCAGAAGTTGAAGCTGAAGATTTGTCACCAACAAATCAACAAGCAACACTGGAGAACATTGAAGATCAGGGAAGTATAGTTCGAAATAGGGAAAATCCAGAAGAAACGGTTTATCAGATCAACGGTCGGGTAGTCACTAAAGAAGAGTGGGACGCTTTTCATACAAAGTGGAGAGAAAGAGCACATATGGAAAATCAAGGGGATAATGAAGAAGAGTTCCACCAGGAGAACCCACAAAACAACGAAGACCAGGTAAATAATGAAAATACTATCTCTACCATGGTTTTTCCTATTTCTAATGTTCCCACACGAGGGATGGATCCTATGAAAAACATACCTCTCTTAGCTTTGCTAAATTTTCATGGATTGTCTACTGAGGATCCAGATGAGTTTCTATTTGAATTTGACATTTTGTGTAGAAGCTATGACTACACTACCACTGCACAAAAACTTAAACTATTTCTAGCTACATTGAAGGGTACTGCGTTAAGATGGTTTATGAGCTTGGGAGGAGAGAACATTTCAACATGGGTACAGATGAGGCAACTTTTCCTAAACAAATACCAAGACTACTGCCAAACAAGGGAACGAAGGGAGGAATTGTTCAAAATGTCTCAGAAGGAGGATGAGACCCTTGAAGATTTTGTGGAACAACTCTAGTATAATCTACAAAGGTTTGGGCATCCAGATGTAAGTAAATACATTTTAAAAACTATTTTGCTAAAAGGAGTTAGAGAAGATTGTTTAGATATACTGAATATGCTTGGAAAAGGAGATATATCTAAAGAATCCTATGAGGACATTGTAGACCTTTGTAAAAGATGTTCTCGAGGATCTACAAAGAATAGGTCAACTACCAAGGATACCACTTTTTCAAGGGTACATAAATCAGCCAATGGAGGAGCAACAAGAGCATAAATAGGTAATCTGTTAGAAAATTTCAAAACATAGATGATTAACTCTTTTGCTTCACAAATTGACACCTTGCAAATCAAGCAGAAACAAGCAGAATCAGAGCAAGTATTGTGCATTTTCTGTCCAAAATGCAGAAAGAAACATCCACCAAGGGAGTGCCCGCTGAAAAGTGTCCAGGTATGTCTTATTTGTGAATTAGATCATGCTACTGACCAATGTCCCTCTCTACCAGGAGTAAAAGCATCAATGAAAGCAACTAATGAGGAAGCAGAGGCTGCCTATCTAATTACACAAAGGAGACAATGGCAGCCAAGAAGTCAAGGTATGAACTCTCAATTCTCTCCTGCAACACTTAATTATTGGAACAATCAACCACTATATGGCCAGACGAATGCTTCCCCTCCACATCAGATGTCAACCCTTTACCAAGATCCCAATGCACGATTACCTATGCCTCAACAGTAGAATCACCATGGACAATAGAACCCATATTGGAGAGGCCCTCAACAACACCTCAGTTATCAGAACCATCACCAACCGAACCCTTATCAACACCAGTTCCAACCCCAATACCAACAACAACAACTGCAGTTACCCCCAAATGCCCCACTGAAAAATCCTCCTTTACGACCTCAGATGCCTATGCAACCTAACCCAAACCCAAATAATAAGGCCGTTCAGAACATAGACATACAAAATGTGCCAGCCTTGTCTATTACTCCCATGCCTTGTGATGTAATCAAATTAAGATCAGGGAGAATAGTCGAGCTAATAATTGAAGATGCTCCATCTTCAGAGTCAGACAAGGAATCAGGGGAAAGTCCATCTGCTGATACATAAGAAATTGTCCAACCTATAATAGAGTCAGCAGCCCCACCATTCCTTGATAGGCTGGCGATTACTAAACCTGTGGAATTACCATCTTTCAATCTCTTAGGAGAATTGCAAAATATGCACGTTAATATTCCACTATTGCAAGCCATCAGAGATGTCCCTATTTATGCCAAGACCGTAAGATATCTCTATATAAAAGGACCTGGATGAGAACCCAGGGATCCCCTGACCATGCATGTGGTGGGGGATTTGTCTGAACTAATGTTAGGCAAATCCCCACCTCCTAAGTATGGCGACCCAGGAAACCCTACAGTCACTGTCAAAATTGGACATACATCTATCCCCCATGTGCTAATTGAATTAGGGGTGGAAATTAACATCATGCCAATAGAAACTACACAATCACTGCAACTCAGAACACAAGTCTGACCTACTCCTACTGTTATTGAATTAACTGATCATTCTACCATCAGACCAGAAGGAGTAATAGATGATTTAGTCATTTCTGTGGATTCACGGGAGTATCCTGCTGATTTTGTTGTGTTGCAACCCAAAACCCGTATGGGGGGCCACCCTCTAATTATTGGAAGACCATGGTTAGTTACAACTGATGCTTTCATTGGTTTTCGAAATGGTTCCATGACCGTATCTGATGGTTATAACAAAAAAAACCCGACCCTGTATCCTCATGCTACACCTAGGGCGAAACCTGAAAATTCTTTATGGACGGACACTAAGGATGAAAATTCTCTGCCTGTGCTAACCATAGGAAAAGCCCCGAGTTTCAAGGATGAGACAGAGGATGAATTAATCAACTACTTTATCTGTGACTCCTCTACTGTTACATGAAACACGCACCATCGTTTGATTAGAGTCTTCGACCCCGTCATCCAGGAAGATATAAGCTCATAAATGTTCTCGGAAACCACTAACAATCAAAATGATTCAGCTGTAACAACAACTGCTGTAACAAAAACCGCTGTAACAACAACCGCTGTAACAAAAAACGCTGTAACAATAGATGATGAAACAACTAAATTGTTTCCTAAAGTCAGTTCCAAGAGCATTGCTGTAGAAATTGAACCTGGGAAAACCTTGAACATCAATCCTGATTTATCCACTGCTGAAACTCGTCGATTGATGAAATTACTGATTGAACATAAAGAAGCATTTGCCTGGGATTACATGGATATGAAAGGCATTTCCTTTGAACTATGTACCCACCATATATACATTAAGGAAGAATGTCGTCCCATTTGCCAACCCTAAAGGAGGATGAATCCAAACCTTAAAGAAATTGTTAAAGAAGAACTCCAGAAACTTCTCAATGCAGATTTCATTTACCCTATATCAGACAGTGAGTGGGTCTCACCTTTGGTTATTGTTCCTAAAAGTAATGGAAAATGGAGAGTCTGTGTAGACTATAGAGCCCTGAATAAAGCAACGCAGAAGGATCACTTCCCTTTGGCATTTATTGATCAGGTTTTAGACAATCTAGCTAGGAAAAAGTTTTTCTCTTTCTTAGATGGATTCAATGGCTATAATCAGATAAAAATTGCTCCACAGGACCAAAATAAGACCACTTTTACCAGCCCTTGGGGTACATTTTCTTACAAGGTTCTCCCATTCGACTTATGTAATGCACCAGCCACCTTCCAGAGAGCTGTAATTGGTATTTTTTCTGATATGGTGAATGACTGTATGGAGATATTCATGGATGACTTTACCCCTTATGGCATTGATTTCGATGAAGCCTTGACTAATCTGGAAAAAGTTCTTAAAAGATGTATAGAGTCTCATCTTTCTTTAAGTACATAAAAGTTCCATATGCTGATGAGCGAGGGTGTAGTGTTGGGACACTTCATTTCTTATGCAGGAATCCAGGTAGACCCCGCCAAAATCCAGGTAATTTTGGATATTCCAACTCCGTCAACTCAGAAAGAGGTCAGAAGTTTTTTAGGGCATTCTGGTTATTTCAGGAGATTCATTAAAAACTTTTCCAAACTGGCTTCCCCCTTGTTTTTTCTATTAACAAAAGATGTTGACTTTTGTTGGACTGACAAATGTGAATTGTCTTTTACAGATCTAAAACAGAAACTGTCCACAACTCCCATTTTGAGAGGGCCCAATTGGGCTCTTTCGTTTCACATTTCTTCAGATGCCTCTGATATTGAAATCGGTGCAGTACTAGGGCAACATGAAGAAAAAGAGCCTTATGCTATCTACTATATTGGCAAAAACATGGCTCCCGTTGAATTAAATTATATAGTTATTGAAAGAGAATTCTTAGCAGTAGTTTATGCAATCAATAAATTCAGGCATTATGTCACTGGATATCCTAATTTTATTCATACTGATCATACAACAATTAAATATTTGATGAATAAATCTATTACTAATGCCTGAGTAACCAGATGGTTGTTACTTCTACAATAATTTGACATCACTATAGTAGATAGACCTAGAAAAGAAAATGTGGTTGCTGATTTTCTATCAAGATTACATGTAAATGATGATAATTTACCCGTTGATGATTCCTTTCCAGATGAACTTTTTTTTGCAGTATCTGCTCACTCACCTTGGTATGCAGACATTGCTAATTATTTGGTTGCAGGGAAGGTACCTCCCCATTTATCTCCACGAGAAAGAAGGAAGATTATTCAAAAGAGTGCTCGGTATAGTTGGATAGGAGGATACCTTTTCTACACAGGCCTCGATCAGGAAATCATGAGATGTGTGAGGGATGTTGAAGTATATGATCTGCTGAAGGCTTTCCATGATGGCCCTTGCGGGGTTCATTTTGCTGATAAAAGGACCGGGCATAAATTTTTAAGGATGGGCTATTTTTGGCCCACCATATTTCAAGATGCCAAGAAATATGTTCAAACTTGTGACAGTTGCCAACTAATGGGTCAGCCAAATCGTAGGGATGAGATGCCTCTACAGCCTCAGGCAGTGTTGGAACCTTTTGAGAGATGGGCCATGGATTTAATAGGGCCCATTAACCCACCTTCTAATAAAAAATTATATATATTGGTCTGTATAGATTACATGACCAAGTGGGTAGAGGCGAAAGCACTCATTAGAGCCTCCGAAGAATCTGTCTTAGAATTTATTTTCGAAGATATCTTTGTTAGGTTTGGATTTCCCAGAGAATTAATAACTGATGGAGGACCCCCTTTCACATCACATAAACTTGAAGTCCTACTCAGTAAATATCATGTTTTACATAGAATAGGTTCTCCATACCATCCACAAGGCAATGGCCAGGTGGAAAGTACCAACATATTTATCGAAGCCATTCTTACTAAAATAGTGAGAGGAGATCGTCGGGATTAGACAGACAGATTGCATGAAGCTCTATGGGATTACAGAACTACTTGGAGAAACACAACTTCTTTTTCTCCTTACGAATTGGTATATGGAAAAAGCCCTATTTTTCCCATTGAATTCGAAATCAAAACCTTAAGAATTGCATCAACAGTCAACCTTGACTTGACTATTGAACAAAAGGCCAGACTGCAGCAAATCAATGAGCTTGACAAAAAGAGTTTGGACACTATTCATCAAACCTCAGTGATTCAACAAAAGAGAACGAAATGGCATGACCAGGTCATCAAGAAGAAATTATTCCAGAAAGGAGATTGGGCTCTGCTGTACGATTCACGCTTTAAAGAATTTCAGGGTAAGCTGCGGACATGATGGCTAGGACCTTATGAGGTAGACACTGTTTTTCCCAATGGGACAGTCATGTATATCACTATTGATGGATTCGATACACAATTACATGCAAATGGTCATCGCCTGTGCCTGTATCAATGCCCACTATCCAAGGAAGAATTTAAATCTAAATTTTCAGCCGATACAGGTTATCAATTCTTAAAAGGAATGGAGCTTGCTCCTTCCCTTTCTCAACTTTAGGACTTATTTTTCTCAGACCTTGTATATAAATAAACTCGACAAAAATTTAAATTTTTCTGTTTTTGTTTGATTGTGTTTACTATGCTAATAAATTAAGCCTTGAAAGGTATCAGTCAGTCTTTGTGTGTGCAGGTGAACAACAAGGATGACTACAGAAAAGGCGACAGACGATTAGTTCATGGAAGTTGAAAAAATTCCTAAAATCTAAGTGATGCAGCGTTCGGTCGATTTTCTGCTGTTACACCCATTTTCGATAAAATTGGC